>JAYESA010000005.1:59340257-59580257 GCA_036927795.1 Iris macrosiphon
ACTCCTTCACATGTATTTCATCGTGTGTTCGGGTAATGATTATCATGTGCTTCGTGTTCATATATTGCTCGTATTCAGTGTGCTTATATTCATGTTTGTAATATGTCATGATTGGATCCATTAGTATTGGTTGGGGATGGGGGAGTAGGAGTTGGTTATGTGATCAAGCTTCTATTGTATTCGTGTATATGTCGATTAAATATCACACGTATAATCGAGTTACCTTATTATATTCGTGTTCACTTATTGCTCGTGTTCAGTGTGCTTATATTCGTGTTCAACCCAAATCGATCATATAAAAAACTTGTACTCTAAGTCATATTAGCTAGTTTTATCTATTACATTACTTGCAGTTATTCCATATTACATGTTCTATCATTCCAGTCACATGTTTACTCTAGTTTATTTTTATTTTTTATTACTAGTTATCTTATATTCTTTTCTATTATTTGTCATATATGCTCTAGCATGTATTTGGAACTGTTTTCAGAGTTTTATACTTTGCTCCATTCCTGACTGGATAATGTTTTTCAGTGAGAATTATTCTCTGCATTCTGGGATGTCAGAGAGATTCCATAGATAAGACTGCTCTTACACTATGGACTTGAGGTGATAACTGTAGAGATCTAGTTAGTGTTCTTTTCTATATCTTGTCTGGTTTCCTTTCTCTAGAATCTTATTTGGATTATCATCCCTGTTCATTCTTCCTTTAGATTATTATGATTGAGTACATGATAGAACTAGCTGTATTAATATGATTGATAGTTAGATAGTGATGACCTAGACAACGTTCTACTGCCGATGCAGCGGCGTAGGCTGGACGTACCTACATACTCGTGTCCGATCATCCGGGTGCAGGTCATGACAAATTTTTGTAGTGGCCCATGCAGATCAGGCTTCGAAAGTTGTATGATATCGTGGTAGTGCGACGACTTAGTTGTATTGCTGCGAGCCTACAATAGGATATATGATATATGATACTAGGATGATAATACTCACTCACAAATTTAGGATTTCTTGAGAGATTTCTGTGATGACCCTTGAGAAACTTACTATAATTGTAATTCAAATCTTTTCCTCTTGTTTCTGTTTACTCTCACTTGTTGTTATTGAATTTGATTCTTGATAATTGGTTATTGAATTTAATTGTTGGTGTTCATTGTTGAGTTTAATTTTATATCGAGATAAATTTTTATGGACTAAATTACAGTATCTTCTGATAACATATGATGATGAGGACAGAAAGAAAGGTAAAATATCTGCTTTGGTTATAGAGCCTAGAGATTATCGCAGCCATATTAGTTGGCATGGCGGAACGTAGGGACCTGACTTCGGATGTACATATCTTAGTTACAAATTTAGAATTTTTTGCAGCTATACTAGTTGGCACAGCTAGGATTCTAGATGACATGATTATAGAGGTGCATACCTTAGTTATGGAATCTATCGTTTATCACAGCTATGCTTACTGGCGTGGCGAGGATTCTGAGTATTATAATTTTGGATAGACGCGTATGATTATCAGATTGTATCTTAAATTGGTTCTTAAAGTATCATCTCAATACTTTTTCACTCCTATTATTATAGGATTTTGTTCCATCATTCTTTAGCTTAGAAGTAGAGATACCTTCAGTTTCTTTAGTCCAGTTCCTTGTAGAGCTTTATTTTATAGGGGTTTTTGATAGTGTAATAGTTTGGTGACTTGTAATTAGGTTTGTGTCTTTGAGTATCAGTATTGATTATTAGGAGTGTAACTTGTGAGTCTGAGAGTAGTTCCTGGTTGGACAGGTGAGCTATAGGCATCGGTTAGAGATAACTCATAGTGCAGTACCTTTGTAGCAACGATTCTATGATAGATGTCAGTATAGTTACTATTGGTACCAATGGTGGGATATTAGAGAGTATCAATGGTGATTCCAGGAGTTGGTATCAGTGTCAGCATGCATGTTCTATAAAGTCTTAAATTTATATAGTTGATTAATCCATGTATCAATTAGGTATCATAAATTTTGTGTTTGAATATCGATGGAGCATGATATACTATTTGGTGCTTGGTTGTGTCGTGAGGAAAAGAAGGTGTATTCAGGAGAGATACTAGTGAGTGTGTCATGATAGAGTAGTACCCATAAGTATATTGGTGAGTGTGATAGTGATAGAATATATTGTGCCAGTAATAAGACTTGTGATATGTGTCTAGTGTTGGGGTATCATCTAGTATTTGGGAGTGTTAAAGTGTTAGTGGAGATGTGTGAGGAAAGCAAGAGTGGTGAAGTAGTACCAGTTTCATGAGTATTATGAAGTAGGGATTTAGTATCAGAGGTACCAATAGTGTGCCAGTGGGGCAGGTTGATGTTAAGCAGGTAGCAGAGAATATTAAGTATATGAGTCAAGGACAGTTATGGAGTTAGTAAGTATGATGGGTATATCATCTAGTACTTTAGCATGTTGATGTGTTAGAGAGTGAGATATAGTGGAAAATGAAGTATAGTGACTGGAATTATGAGCACAACGCACAGTAGGTGACGAATGAATGTGTGATGGTGAAGTGAAATACCAGTATGAGAGTTTCATGAATATCATAAAGTGGGGTCTGGGTATTAGAAAATACCAATGGTGTGTCATGGGTTAAAAAGTATCAAGATTGGTCATGGAATATATGTTAGTGTATATAGATATGGAATCATATGTCTGCCTATGAGAATGAAGTAAAACATGTGTATTATAGAAGTAAATAGCTAGTGCATTGGGTACATGTAATCAGGAGTTCTAGTAAGGTGATAGGGCGATCTAGTGAGTAGGCTATGTGATGAGTCGTTGTGAGTACTAAGAAGTTAGTATCCTAGAACATTAAGTACATATGGTGTGTGTAGTTAGAAAGTTGGTATTCCTATATCAAGAGTTCCTAGGGAGTAATAGTATCTAGGGTATATCAAGGATTTGTTGAATAATGTGCTAGTTGTCACTACCCAATTCTAAAAATAGGATTTTCTTTTTATTTTAATTTGGTAAATTGTGTATTGATCATAAATATTTGTATTTATATTTAATTAGTTGGATGTATTTATTTTCATTGGTTGTTTGAGGATTTTGGCTAGTTTGGACCCGTGTCAGACCCTATTGGACCTTGTCAGACCCTTGTCAGACTCAACCCTTGGTATAGAATAGTTATTTTATCTTTAATTATCTAGCTGGGTTGTTTTGGATTAGTTAGAATGGTTTAAGAAACCCTAAACCTAAAATCCTAGTTTGGAAGACTTAAGTTGAGGGTATTGTGGTCTTTGTGTTAGGCTCAAATCCTAACCCTATATTTTTCCACATGGCCTCCCCCCTTTCCTTTCCATTTCCTTCTTCTTCATTTTTTTCCACTCTCCATTCTCTTTCCTTCCTTCCTTCCTTTACTTCTTCCATTTCCAAGTAAGTATTTTTATCTTTCCTCTCTTCTTTCATTTACTTCTCTCATTAATGCAAATCCTAATCTTCCATTCTTTCTAACCTAGGTATGTAGAGCCTAGATTTGGTGTAGAAGCTTGGTTTGGAGGCTTGGAGGCTTGGTGTGGTAAATTTGGGGATTTTTGGAGACTTTGGCCTTGGAATTTCAACTCTCAAGAGGTAAACCATAACTTTTCTCTTAGTAATTACTCTAATATAGTGTAGTTAGTTGTTTAGAACCTTCCTAGACCTTAGGGGTACCCATGGGATAAAGTTAGAACTTGTTTGGATAGGTTTGGAGACTTTGACCTAGGATTTTGTGTCAATTTTGGGTAAAATCCAAGATTGGCCCATTTTGGGTGTTGTCCTAGGTTAGACGGATCTAGGTAGATGTGCTTGGGTGTCTTGAGGGTAGGTTCGTGTCCCCGTTCGGACATGCGAGGTCGTATCGCGGAGTTTTAGACGTTTCGGGCGATTTGGGGGTTTTCCTTCGACATTGGTTCCACGTGCATGTGGAATTTTGCCATTGACCTAGAATGGAAGAGTTAGAATTTTTGTGAGTTTCTAGACATCGATTAGAACTCGTAGATAAATTTTGGGTTGATTCCGATTATGTTTGGCATGCGTCTCGCTAGGTATCGCAAGCCGCACTCCAAGTGTTCGTCGAAATGACCAAATGACCATTTCGAATTGGTTTCTAGGTTTCGGGCTTGTGTGCGGGTTGGTTTAGCCTTGGGGAGTGTGTATTAGGGTTTTCGAGTTTATATATATATATATATATATATATATATATATATTTATATCAACTCTTACACATACATATGCAAACAACCACACACACAAATACACATACACACACACACACTCACCCATATACATATAAATATATATATATATATATATATATATATATATATATATATATATATGTGTGTGTGTGTGTGTGTGTGTGTGTCTGTGTATGTGAGTGTATGTATGGGTGAGTGTGTGTTTATATATATATATATATATATATATATATATATATATATATATATATATATATATATATATATATATATATATATATGTGTGTGTGTGTGTGTGTGTGTGTGTGTAGTGTATGAGTGAGATAGAGAGGGAGAGAGAGCAGCAGCAACAGCAACAGCAGTTAGTAGTAGCAGTAGCAGCAACAGCAGCAGTCAGTAGCAGCAGCAGTTAGCAGTAGTAGCAGCAGCAGGTAGTAGCAGCAACAGCAACAACAACTATAACCTGCCCCCCTTTTAGCTAGAGTTGAGGGAGAGAGAGAGATTAGTTATATATATAGATATATAGTTAGTATAGATAGATGGATATGTATCTAGATAGATAGGTTGAGATAGGTAATAGGTAAATAGGTATCGGATTAGTATATATATATATATATATATATATATATATATATATAGTTAGATATATATAATATATGTATATAGATATATTTATATATGTGTAGATATATGTATACTAGTATAGGTAAGTATATATATAGGTTAGATAGTGAGATAAGAGAGAAGGGTGAGATAAGGTATTGGATTTCAATACCTTGAGGTATTGAAGGTAAATTGAGGTATCGGAGATGAGGTAAGTTGAGGTATTGCCTATATACTAGGTTATATATATATATATATATATATATATATATATATATATATATATATATATATATATATATATATATATATATGGATGTTTACATATAGTAGTATATTTATAAGTATATATATAGATAGTTAGCTAGTTAGTTAGAGTTAGAGAGGGATAAGGCTAGAGGTATCTCAATACCTTGAGATACTCAAGGTATTGGGTATCAGGTCGTGGTATTGGATTTTGCCCGTGTATGGGGTAAGTGATGCTTTTATATATATATATATATATATATATATATATATATATATATATATATATATATATATATATATACGTGTTAGGATATATATTAGAGGGTATAGGCGGGGTGTATAGCGTAGGTTGATATATCGGATACCGAGGGTATCCCGATATCTCAAAGAGGTGAGTTTGAGGGTTTACTAGCTTAATGAGCTAGTTTTGACTAGAATTTTAGGGGCACCCTAGTTTGACCTAGAGTTGACCGTAATTGCCCCGGTTGACCGCCAAAGTCAACCTTTGACCAAGTTTCGGCCTAGAGTTGACTTTTTGGACCCTGGGTTGACTTTTGACCTAGATTTTATCGGTTTGACCCGTTTGACCTAGAACAACCTTAGAAGCTTATTTTTAGTTATTTTATATCTGTTTAACTCTTTAGAACCCCGTTTAACCTTACTTTTTGCAATAGCTCTTTGTGATGCCAGTCCGGATCTCGATCCTCACTAGTTGTTCAGGACGTCAGGCGAGTACCTACCTCTGATTGTTTCTATTTTATGATAACGTATATATCACCTATTCTAGAACTGTTAATACTTGATTCTGACACATTGTTTCATGAGCTGGTACTAGTTGGATCCCGTCATGAGATGTTATCCCCCTTACCGTGTTCAGCGGGTACTCTGTCACGTGTATTTTTTCATGTGCTTCTGGTATTGATTCTCATGTGCTTCATATGCTTCGTATGCTCTCGCTTTCATGTACGCGAGTTATTTATCATGTACGTAGCATGTCGTGGTTGGATCTAAGAGTATTAGTGGGGGAGGGGAGTAGAAATTGGTTATATGATCAAATCCAAACAGTATTCATGTGTATGTCAATTATGCAACTCACGCATAATGGAGTTATCGTAGAATAAATCATGTGCAACCCAAGCCGATCACATAACGAACTTGTGCTCAAAGCACTTAGCTAGTATTCCTATTTTCTCACATGCAGTTACTTCTCTACTACTTGTATTGTTCCCCAGTTTTATATTACAGTTACTTTATCAGTTCTACCATGTATTTACTTTTCTGTGCATCTTGTATTCTTTTCTATTGCTAGTCATATACACCTTACCATGTATTTGGAGTTGCTTTCAGAGTTATGTACTTTGCTCCAATCATGACTGAATATATTTTTCCAGAGGATTCTGAGGACTTTTGTCCGACTTACTACGGGCCAGGTATCGACGATTGTTGCGACCCTGAGATATAGGAGGAGCCCGTCCTAGCTGAGGAGACGCCGCTAGCGCCCTAGTATAGCTAGGTGGGTTTTACTGGGTTTATTCCTAGTTGGTTTTGGATGACTGTATTATTTATTTTGCTACTGTGAGATATTGTAGACTCTTAGACTTGGACTGCATATTTTGGATATTGTACTTGCTCTCTTTGGTTCTTTGTTTCTTTTGTTGATATCTTATCGTGCTTTTACTCTTCCCCTAGTTATTGTGATTGAGTTTATGTATATATTCTAATATTGTCCTCCTTTTAGAGAGGTTATCTTGACAGGTTATTGTGAGATATAGATAGTTGTGACCTAGACAACGTTCTACCGCCGATTCTGCGGCGTAGGCTGGACGTACCCACGACTCATGCCCAATTTTCCAGGTGCGGGTCGTGACAACATTTTTTGTGGTGGCCCATGCAGATCTAGTTTCTAGGTCTACCTACGATAGGATATAGGATATAGACTGAGAGAGAGTGTGCTCAATCATAACTAGGACCCTTCCTGATCTTTTGCTATCTTTAATTTTTCTGAAATTATTTTTTTTGAAATATTGCTGACCTTCCTTGATTATATCGTATCTTGCACTGTATTGACTTCTTTTGATCTGTGCCATGATGCCTCCGAAGACACAGTCTCACTGTACCGTTCCAGCAGCTGCCACCGAGAGGTCTGCTACCTCTCGTCCTGCTCGACTTTAGGCAGCTGCTACCACTCCACTCACCACTCCTGCTATTGAGGGAGCATCTGCTTCTCTAGGAGATTTTCCTCCACCTGTCGATCCGAGAGCTACCCCTGTTATTCCGGTGGTACCTCCTCCACCACCTCCTACACTGGTAGACCCCGCACAATTGTTTGCGTTCTTCAGGGAGATGATGGACGCACAGCACCACAGGTAGACGTGATGAGGTTGGGCATTACAAATGCCCACCAGGTGGCCATGACGGCAGTAGACAGAGTGGCTCAGATCCAACCACAGGCAGAGCAGGCACAACATCCTAGGCCGGGCAATATCATTAACTTCCAGAGGATGCGGCCCAAGGAGTTCTGGGGTACAGAGGGGATCCTGTACGCGGATGACTGGATTGAGCATATCGAGGGGATCTTCAGGCTGGCACTGATCCCAGACAGCATGCAGATAGAGGCAGTGGGCAGCCAGATGTTCGATCTTGCCCTTACTTGGTACCGTACTGACACGAGGATAGCGGTACCGGGACTTACTTGGGAGGCTTTTAAGAAGCTTTTCAAGAAGAAGTTCTTTTCGGATATGGCTCTCAGTGCCTTGGAGAGCAAGTTTGAGGCACTCGTCCAGGGGAGCATGCTGGTGGACGAGTATGCACCAGAGTTCTGCCGTTTGGGCAGATTTGTAGAGGGCTTGAGCGAGGCAGCGAAGGCGCAAAAGTTCTGCAAGGGTTTGGTCATGGCGGTCAAGTCCTTGACTAGGAGTGACTGCGAGGCGACCTTCGAGCAAAATTTGAGTGATGCGCAGAGGGCTAAGGACGACTTGGAGCTGAAGTCCAAGAGGAGTAGAGATGCTTCCGGAGCAAGCAGTAGTGCGGGCCCAGCCAAGAGGCCCCATTTCCAGCAGACAAGTCCGTTCCAGCAGACTCAGCAGCACCAGGGTCAGGGTCGTGCACCTTTCCAGCAGGCGCCTCAGCAGAAGAGACAGGGACAGCAGCAGGGTCCGAGGTAGCCCATCACTTGCCCTTTCTGTAGGAAGCTGGGGCACTGATGGGAAATTTGCAGGAAGAGACTGGGCAAATGCTTGTTATGTGGTATGGCAGATCACTAGTTAAGGGATTGCCCTTCAGCACTCGCTCGTACAGCTCAGGGCGGAGGAGCCGCTCAGAGGGGACCAGCCAGAGCCCCTGCAGTACAACAGAGAGGACAACCTTTACAGACTCAGCAACAGAGGTTTGCCCAGTACCAGCAGCAGCACCGAGGAGGACATCAAGGGCGAGCTTTTGCCCTGACCATAGAGGAGGCCGAGCCCGTTGGTGATGTGATCTCAGGTTCTGTTATTCTTGATTCCATTCCAGTACTTGCTTTATTTGATTTCGGTGCTTCCCATAACTTTGTGTCTGTATCTTTTGCAGTTAGACACCATCCTGTTGCTGAACCTTTAGCTAGACTCTGCAAGATCACGATCGGGGGTGGCATCATCCTAGTCAGTGATGTCTGCAGAGACCGAAGAGATACCTTGGGAGGCCGGGAGTTGAGTGTGTGCCTACTCGTAATGCCACTTCCGAACTACGATATTGTACTCGGGATGGATTGGTTGAGTATGCACCGTGCTAGTATAGATTGTCGTGGAGGCAGACTATTGTTTAGTCCGTCGGGAGAGCCAGAGTTTGAGTTTGCCAGAGGAGCAGCAGAGCAGAGCGAGGGAGTCTTCTGTGGAGCCCTGGTGGTAGAGCAGAGGTTGCCACATCCATTGATAGCGGAGTTCATGGATGTCTTTTCGGAGGAGTTGCCAGGGTTACCTCCGGACAGATATATGGAGTTCTCTATAGAATTGGTGCCAGGTGCGGAGCCGATATCCTAGCACGTCTATAGAGTCAGCAACAGTGAGCTGGTAGAGTTGAAGAAGCAGGTGGATGAGCTTCAGGACAAGGGATTTATAAGATCTAGTTCTTCTCCATAGGGTGCTTCGGTACTTTTTGTGCCGAAGAAGGATGGGTCGATACGGATGTGTATCGACTACAGGGCTCTGAACAACCTCACAATCAAGAACAAGTATCCGCTGATGTGTATTAATGATCTCTTTGACCAGTTGAGCGGAGTGAGGGTGTTTTCCAGGATTGATCTGAGGACAGGCTACCACCAGGTGAAGGTTAGGAGGGAGGATATTCCGAAGATAGCTTTCCGGACCAGGTATGAGTTCATGGTGATGCCGTTTGGGTTGACTAATGCCCCAGCAGTGTTCATGTCATGACCCACACCCAGAATTTGGGTACGAGTACGCGGGTACGTCCAGCCTATGCCGCAGCATCGACGGTAGAACACTGTCAAGGTCATGATACTATCTAGCCAATCTCACACGAGCATCCAATCTCCATAAGGAGGCACGAATGACACAATATAATATGAACACATACTCAATCACATGACTACAGCACGATAAGATATCGAACAAATAAAATTAAATACAACACAAGACTAAATGTAATAATCTAACTCAACAAATATCTATGTCTCAACAAGTATGCCGGAGACAAATCCAGTACCAAATAGTCTACTAAAAGAACTAACTAGAAAACTAGTGATTCCGACTAGACCTCCCGGAATCACAACTAAACTATCCAAGCCCAAGTTGCAGCTACTCACCATATGGTCCATAAAGTGTCGGACACCGGTCCTCTAAGGCATAGTCTGGAAAAATATTTCCAGTCAGGAAGGAGCAAAGTACAATCTCAAATAATAGTTCCATTTAATTGATAAGGACTATAAAGCAATAAACAGATGATGCTAGGTACTAAGAGAAGACAGTGAAATAATATAATGGCAAAATAGAGAGACAGGCAATGTAAAGAGACATGCAAAATAGGCAATGTGATACAGTCAGTGCATATATGAAATGAAGAGAACAAGGTACAGTATCATATACGGGTAATGTAGTATATGATCTAAATAGAGAACTGTAATCTATTCTAAGTGTTTGAAATAGCAATTTCGAAATGTGATCGGCTTGGGAACATGTACGAGAGCTATATGGCCTGGCTAATCATATGTGAAGAGCATGATTAACACTTACATTATTCTATACTTGTATAAAGGGGTATGATCACATTTCTTACTAACTACTTTCCCGCCCCCAACTAGTACTGTGGATCCAACCATGACACGTCACGATACACGAGTAATATCCAATCTATCATGTACGATGTCTAATATACATGTCGTGTATAATATCAATACGATAATCAATGTAACATCTCATGACTGCAGATCCAAGCTATATACTAGTCCGTGTAGCACAGTGTCAAGGATTCAGATGTAACGTTTCTAGATTACTGAACTTATAGAAATGATCAAGGAATTGGAAATTATCAGAGAATGTACTTGCCTTGGGTCCTTAGCTGGTAAATACTGATATCCTGTTCCAGAGTATCGCCTGGATGAACCAACAGTCCTATAGACATATCACAATATAACACTGGTATCAGATGCTACACTAACACACAATCAAAATACACTGGCCTTAGGGCTATGCCAGGTATGGCACTAGTCAATCTAGGGTCAAGTGCGTCAAGTTGCACGGGCGTCGCATCTGTGATTGCTGGGCAAGACAGACGATCAAAATGGTACGGGCTCGCCAGTACATCAGTGTACATGTGGCAGACAACTAACAGTTCACAGGGTCACAGGTCAAGTAAGGACGGGGTATCCGTATTTACACTCGGGTCATCTAGTACATTCACCAATTAAACATATTATTAATAATTAAATATAATACATATATATGGTTATTCCAAAGTATATACAAAATAGGTATAACTGTATGTACATAAATGGAAATATATATTATTTATGTTTATGTGAAAAATATATATAACTCCCATTAATTAAGAATATATGTATTTATACATATATATACACTAATATACATACATGTACCAAAATACATATTAACTTATACTATATATATATATACATATATACTAAAATAATTATATATATACTACGTATATATATACATCAAAATACATATTAACATTTACTATTTAATACGTATACACAATATATATATATTGGATACATATATATAAAAGTAGAGAAATACGCGAGATATATATATGTATATGTACATATAAAACATATATACAAAAAAAATATGCTATATACATACATTAACATATATCATACATCTATACGTATTTATACGTATTTACAAATATATACATACATAAAGAAGGAGGGAGAGGATGATGAGGAGATCTCACTGTGGTTGGCCGGAGCTCAGGCCGGAGGGAGAGCTGGCCGGCGGGGGATGACCGTACTGGTGGTGGTGGTGGAGTATGATGATGATGGTGGTGGTGGTGATAGTAGATGGTGGTGGTGATAGGTGAAGATGGTGGTGGTTGTAGTGAAGTGGTGGTGGTTATAGTGAAGTGGTGGTGGTTGTAGTGAAGTGGCCGGAGCAGATGGAGGCTGGAGGAAGTCGGGGGGAGTCTCGGGCTCGGCCGGAGTTGATGGAGTTAGGAGGAGAAGATCAGGGAGTTGGCCGGGGATTATGGAGGAGTTCGGGTAGGGGTGGCCCGAGCTGACGTGGGGAGCGGCCGGGGATGCTGCAGCAATCGGCTGCGGGGTCGGAGAAGATGGACTGGTCGGCGGTGCTGGAGCAGTAGGGTCGAGATGCGGGGTCGGAGCTGACCGGGTGGCCAGAGCAGGGAGCAAGGGGGAGCTCGGGGCTGCGGTGAGCAGTTGCAACGGGGAGTTGGGAGGAGGTTGTGGTCGAACGGAGGAGGGATGTGGAGCTAGGTCGTGGTGGTTTTGTTGTGAAGTGGCCGGAGCCAGAGTCGAGCGTCGGAGGGGGACAGCAGCTGGGCCGGGGTGCTCGGCCGGGGTTGGGGTGATTGAACAGTGGGTGAGTGTTCCCCCCCCTTTTAAATTTCAAAAAACTAAAGGAAAGAAGAAGAAGGGAAGAAGAAGAAGAAGAGAAGAAGAAAAGAAAGGAAAAATGAAAATGAAGAAGAGAAGGAGAAAGCTACGGTTGAGTGCGGGGGCTTGTAAGGAGGTGGGGGCTAGCCTAGGTTTTTGGGGATTAGAGCTTCCTTGGGAAGAGGGGATGATGTGACTTTAAATAGGGTAGTGTGTGTGTGGGAATGAAGGGTTATGATGAGCCCCATTGAATGGATGGCCTAGATTTAACATGGAGAAGTTTTTCATGTGGGGATGAGGATGTGGGGTGATTAGTCAAAATTAGGGGTTCTCCATTGGGTTGAACCAATGGGGTGTTGACACCTAACGAAAATTTGCAAATTAGCCCCCTTAGATTTGAGTATTTGCACAGACGCATAAAATGATGAAAATTTGGTGGGCGATTCGGTGTTTGGCATTTTGTAGGATGAGGGGATGTTGTGTGTGTTGTATGGGCATAATTAGCAGGGCACTGAAAATAAATCGGGATTTACGGAATCGGTAAAAATGGTATCCTCAATTTAATTAGGAATAAAATGCAAGCTGTGTTCTAAAATTAATTAGGAGTACATGTGGCCAAAATCAGGTCGGGTCACCAATATCATTAGTGAAGAAGACTCAGAATAGAATATTATCCTAATTTGGGTCGCACGAAAAATAGGTCAAGATTGCCTCCAATTTCGATTGGAACGCACAACGATACAAAGTTGGAATTTATTTAGGAATTAAATAAACGTCCGCGACGAATATTGTGCGGCTAAAATGAAACAAAAGAGAGCATAATTATGAGTTGCAAAAATGTCAGAATGGAAGGCGGGCATGTCTAGGGCAAGGTTGTAAAATTTGTTGGAAGGCACAAGCTAGGGTAGCGCTCCAAATATCGAAACAACGGCAATGCGCAATAAATAAATAAATTACGGTAGTTAATTACAACCTCCAATAAATTAATTCTAAATAAAACAATTAACCACATAATCCCATAATTCGGACACGTGTTCATCTACTGGGCTTCTAGGTCAAGTATACCAGCTCAAACATAAATAAAACTGTATATAATAATATATTTAATTATATATCTCACATAATTATTTAAAATTAAATATACTTATCATGCAATTATTTAATTATAACTACCATAATATTAATAATTATAAAAAGTCGAAAATACCCCTGTTTTTGGAACATGGTAGTGACAGTTCATGAATCTGATAAACAAGGTGTTCCATCAGCATCTAAACAGGTTTGTGGTGGTGTTTATAGATGACATCTTGGTGTATTCGAAGACCCTAGAGGAGCATGAGGAACATCTGAGGATAGTGCTGGAGACTCTCAGAAAGGAGAAGCTTTATGGTAAGCTTTCGAAGTGCGAGTTCTTCCTTGACAAGGTTGAATTCCTTGGTCATGTGGTAATAGGAGAGGGGATCTCGGTGGATCCGAGGAAGATCATGGCAGTTGAGGCATGGAATGCTCCGAGTTCAGTAGCAGAGGTCAGGAGTTTCCTGGAGCTGGCAGGTTACTACAGGAGATTTGTTCAGGAATTTTTCCGGATTGCAGAGCCGTTGTCTAGGCTGACCCGAAAGGACGTAGAGTTTGTTTGGTCAGAGGAGTGCCAGGTCGCCTTTGATGAGCTGAAGAGGAGGTTGACGACAGCTCCAGTGTTGATGTTACCATCAGGGTCTGGAGGATTCACTATCTATAGTGATGCATCGGGGAAGGGACTGGGTTATGTGTTGCAACAGAATGGGAGGTGTAGAAGCATGAAAAATATGCTGGATAGCTCTACGCAGCATATTGATGCAAAGCAGCGTAAACAGAGGACTTCAGAGCCTTCAAACGTGCAAACAGAGCTTCTCCGCCGAGCACAGCGTGAAATACGGGCTCAAGGACCATCCGCGTAGGGCAGTATGCCCAGGCTGCTTCAGCGTAAACAGGGTGCTTCATCGCCTATATGGCATAAAACTCATCCTCTTACAGTGTAGCATTGAAGTGTACGAGGGACGCTTCGTATTCTTCGAAGTAAACCTGTCAGACCCTGCAATGAACCTGATAGATCCTGTAATGAACCTAACGTCTCGACTTCTGACAAAGGGATACTGCTCGACTACCCAGGCGACGGCTATGATGATGGTGCAGCACTGCAACCCAGGCTGTCATTTACTGCCATCTTTCCTTGCGTAAACCGCTTTTACGTACACAGAGGAATATGCTGCCCAGTTTTACACAGGCAGATGAGAGCCCCTTACGCTCCGCGGAAGACAAACCGCCTGCCACGTCAAAAGCTGCACTCCGTACGGGACTCGAGGCACGTCTCTGTATTTTTATGCACAGGGTGGTGACAGGCCCTCAAGGCACGTCTCTGCAATTAATGCGCCGAATACTGACAGATGCTTGAGGCACGTCTCTGCGCTTGATGCACAGAAGGGTGGCAGACCTTCAAAACACGCCTCTGTATTTAATGCACAGGATGATGGCGGATCTCCATATTTAATGCAGGAGATTTGATTAAATGTCACCGAACCGTCGTTTAGTGACATCCCCTTTGCGAGAGCTGTTCCTATGCATACAAGGGAATACGCTGCCCAGTTTTACACAGGCAAACGAGAGCTCCTTATGCTCCGCAGAAGACAAACAGACTGCCACGATATCGGTTACTCTTCGCACAGGATTCAAGGCGCGTATCTGCATTTAATGCACAAGATGATGTCAAATCTTAAAGACAAGCATCTGCATTTAATGCACAGGACGGGGGCAAATCTCTACATTTAATACAAGAGATCTGATTATCTCCAAGAGCCGTAATTCCGGCTAAAGACGTCCACATCATCACTCTGGCACGTTACGCAGCGGCTTCTACGCCTATTCAGCTTCGGTGCCCGCTCGGCTTCTACGCCTACTCGGCCTTTATGACCACTCGGCTTCTACGCCTACTCGGCCTTTATGACCGCTCGGCTTCTACGCCTACTCGGCCTTTATGACCACTCAGCTTCTACGCCTACTCGGCCTCTATGACCACTCGGCTTCTACGCCTATTCGGCTTCTATGCTGGTTTGATAACTATTTGGCTTCTATGCCATGGTGACAGACATTTGGCTTATATGCCAACCTCTTCTACACGATAGATACCTACCTACGTGGCTTCTACGCCGTGATCTTTGTAGCGATTATACGCATTTTGTCCCTTAGTTGGACCCGCGTCATACGTTCATTCAAAGGATCATCTATACACAGGCATTGGTTATTTTAACCGTAGTGTAAAAGGTGTTGTACTTTCCACTACTCGGTTTTTATACCGATTGAGTGGTCACTGTCACTAAAACTCTATAAATAGAGACCTCTATCAACAGAGAACAAGGTCGAAGAAATCAGGTCTGAAAACTGATCAAGAAATCCAGTATCAGATCCAACGGTCGCAACGATCGAAGGTCGGACGGTCGAGAGAGAGAGAGAAGAATCCGGAGCTCAGGCAAAGAGAAGGGATCGACGACTTTGGCATCGGGCATCCACCCACTTCAGCAACCCTCGAAGCTGCTACCTGTCTTCCACGGCACTTCTTCAACATCGTGTGGTCCAAGGGCTAAAGTGATCGACTGCAGATCAGACACCTATAGTAATATTCACCCAGATTAAATAAATTATACTTAGACATCCTCGTGTAGGATCGAATTTGTACAATCTTGTTTGTAAATAATAAAAGAAGGGGCGGGTCTTCGTACAAGACCTTGTTTTCCCGTATTCATCAAATCTTTTCTCGTTTATATTATCCTAAACAAGATGACGACTCTGCTGGGGACATCTTTCTCTTCTGATGAGGAAGCTATTGCTCAACACGATACGGTATCCGTGGGAACCATGAAGAAGACACTGGTCGTCCAGTTCGACCAGTCTGCCTACGAAGATATGCTTCGAACAAGGGGCATCTGTCACTCTCTCTCCGACCAAAACAACAGGAAGCTGCATAAGGTCTGGATGCCCAAGACATCCTCTACCATTCCTGTGGGTTCTTCGATCTCTCCAATCTCTCCGACCAATAAGGTTGTAGCATTGCTCCCTCCGTGCCCTGCGCGTAAAATTCAGTTGCCTGTCTCTGACAGAACCGACAAAACTTCTGGCAATGCCTCAGCGCTAACCCAGAAGTATACTCCGCACTCTGCACATGAAATTCAGTCTCCCATCCCTGACGGAATAGACAAAACTTCTGATAAAGCCTCAGCGCCAAATCAGAAGTACAAGACACGCTCCGCGCGTAAAACAACATCTGACCTCTATGGAGAACCAGATGATCCCTGTGATCTCCGCAAGGGAAAGCAAGCGGCGGACCACTCAACTTCCCGGCCTTTACGCCAGCAAGGGAACAATCTGCACGCCCTCCGAATTACGTGAGACGCTGATGGCCGCCTGAGGACATCCTCAGCTTTACGCCAACCTGAGCGAAGCTCCGAATTACGCCAGGTGAAGTCCCTAAGCTTAAAGAAGGCTCCAGTTGCGGAAAGACACCTTCCCCGGGGATTATCCGCAACCCAGATGGCCAAACTGTTGTATACGGGTGGCACAGGGAAGACTATGACTCCCATCGTCTGCATGCCCACCAATGGGAACAGAAGGAACAAGCCATCATCTTCTTCTTCTACAACTTCTCCTGACCTGCGCAAGTATCTAATCCAAAAACGCAAGGAGAGGGGATCTTCCAGCATGGCTGTTACGCCTCCTAGCGAGCACTGTTGTAACAGTCACAGGATTGTAATTGATTGTTGCTGTTCTAAAGCAAGACGACCAATTTTTGACCGGCTGAGCTACTCTTCATCTTTCCTAGAAGAAGAGCCCACGCATGCATCTGTGAACATGGCTTCACATATACCTGGAGGGAGCTCAGGCTCAAGACGTTCGTCCTCTAGAACTCCGAGCCGAAGAAAATTCAACATGCTCCTTAGGGACGCTGAAGCCGGGGTGTTCCAGAACACTCGTTCAAAGTCACGACAACTGACTTCGCGCTCTTCTGATTCTAATGCTGGGGGTCGTCAGTCTCCTGAATCAGATACTGAGAGTATAGAGTCAACTTCTGCAGTGACCTATACTCATCCTTCAATGACGCCCATGGAGATGGGAGTTTATGCCATTGAAGATGAACACGAGAAATCCTCGCCATCAGGGAACGCTGAGCAACGCATTACTACACTAGAGACATCTCTGAAGCAAATGCAATCCATGATGGAGAACATGCACCAAATGATGCTAACTCAATAGGCGGCTGCTATGGCTCAAACGTCGATCCCGCCTACTCAGATACGCGTGGGGGTGGACCTACCACCATCCAACATGATCCAAGAGCCTGCTCTTGATCAAGAGTCAGCTGGTCCTTCACTTCCTCACTCAGAGAATATACCACCTCTTGTGAAAGTCACGATAAAACTGACTCCGTACCATTCCGTGGCCTCGCTACCAGCTAAAAATCTGATACAAGCAGTGCGGGAGTTGAAATCCCAATTCGATGCCTTGAAGCACAAAGATCAGCTCAAGAAGTTGGGAATCAACCAGCCATACCCAGCTATCTGGGAAGAGGTCCCTTTTCCTCCGAGGTACAAACCTCAGACTATGGCCCTGTTCGAGGGAAAAATATCACCAAGTCAGTACATGAACTATTTCAGTATGATGAAAGTGTTGCTACAAGGGAATGATGCCCTCCTCACCCGGGTGTTCAAAGGCTGTCTCTCGGGAGTAGCTTACCAGTGGTACCGTAGCCTGGCGGACAACTGCATTACTTTCTTCGAAGACTTCAAGGCTTTATTCTTCACACGATTCTACGAGGGAGGAATGGACATGTCTATGTCCTCTCTCATCGAAGTCAAGCAAAGGGAGAAGGAGGACGTTCGCACCTTCGTCGAACGTTTTCGCCAAGCCACTTTACAGATGCCTCTACGAGTTCCAGACTCAGCATTGGTGGACATTTGCAGGAAGAACCTTCTTCCCGTGATCTCGGTGTTCACAGGACCATATCGGTTCCATGATTGGCCCTCGTTCATCATTTCAGCGGTAGCCGCCGAGGACAACAGTCGCAAGGCGCGTGACAATGGCATCATGATCTCTACCTCTGACAGAGGCAAGAGGTCATCCCCCAACGGCAACTATCCTCGCAAAGGAAAAGAAGCTCTGGCGATCAATACGTCCAGACAAAAGACTGCGGCAACCACGCAGACAAAACCTGGGACTTCCAGGCCCGTCGAGGTATACTCTTTCGACGACGACGATATCCCGAGTATATTTGAGTGTCTCGTCAAAAGTGGCAAGATTACCCTTCCGGAGGAGAGGCGGCCCAGTGAAGTCGGCGGTGCCAACAACCCTAAGTACTGCATCTTCCACAGATACGTACACCACCCGATAAAGGCGTGTTACATACTGAAAAGGAAGATCCAAGAGCTGATCGATGCTAAAGCCATCACCCTACGCAATAGCGAGAATACGGTCACGGCCTACAATTTGGCAATCTGCCTCCCCAAGAAGTACCGGACGGTGTTACACCTATTTCCCAGACAACGATGAACATCGTTAATCTCCCTCCGGCTAGGGGTCAAAATCATGACCTGTTACCCCTAACTACCCAGAGAGGCGAGATTATGTGGGTTCACCCAGACTTGGTGTCAGAGCTCGAAAAAGAGACTAATGCTACTAAAGCTAAGTCCAGGAAAAACTCCAAATGCAAACCCTGCCATATAGTTGCAACTTCTTCAACATCGGACGAAGACGAGGCTTTTTCCGCAGCAACCCGTTCAGGGAAGGCTTACCTCAAGGACTACGGAGCAAGTCAGGAAGACACACCTGCAGACGCTTCAGCTACAAAACCTTCAGAACCAGAGCCCGTAGTACCAGAGGCCGGTCCTTCGAGACCAACTTCAGCGGACAAGGGGAAGCAGAAAGAAGTACGCTTCGATAAACCTGTGAAAAACATTCAAAACAAAGGTTTAGAGAAGCCGTACAACTTCGACATCCTGGCCCAACTAGCTAATACACCAGCCAGATTGTCCATCTTCGAGCTACTCAGGCTCTCCCAAGATACTCGTCTAGCCCTGAGTGAGGCATTGATACAGGCGGATACATACTTGACCCAACTCAAGTCCCCCGATGAAGAATCTGCGGCGTGTCCTCGATGCCACAGTGTGATGGAGGTGGTCCCAAATATCACTTTCACTCAAGACGACATGTTGTTAAAATATAACAGGCATGACAGACCCCTCTACCACACCGGGTACGTCGGTTCCATGGAGGTCGATCGAATTCACATAGATCCGGGATCCTCAATCAGCATTATTCCTCATAGTTTGCTCAGACCGCTGAGGATTCCTACCAGCGAACTGGCTTACACCACCACTACTATTGTGGGTTTCAACGCCGGAAGAAGTAAGCCGTTGGGAAAAATTCGCCTGAGGATCCAGATTGGCAACCTCAGATCGGTGGCTACATGCTACGTCATCGATTCAGAGGTTTCCTACAACATCCTGCTGGGAAGACCATGGATCCACGACCACAACATCGTTCCTTCGACCCTACATCAATGCTTCAAATATGTAGACGCCCAAGGGACAGTACAAACGGAGATTGCTGACCTAAACCCGTTTAAAGGAGTAGAATCCTACTACTTCGACGTCGTGTTATACTCTCAAGACTACACGGAAGAGGTGTCAGCACAAGCAGAGAATGAACCCCACCGGGAGCCTGAAAAGCCTTCTGCCGAGCAACCTCTGTCAATCAAGGTGAAAGGACAGACTACCCGTCCAAAAGCCGCAGAACTGATGGCTATCCACCTGAACGAGACCAGGTCAGGGAAAGGGGGTGATCCTCTAGTGATCACTCTGAACCAGAAGCCTCCACCCTTAATCATCAACCTTCGGCGCAACAAGCAGCCGAGTGATGTAAATGCAACCAGGAATGCGGTTTCTGATAATAATAATAGACCTCTTTTCCAGTATATCGACGCTCAGATTCCAAATCAGGAACCCTCTCCCCATGACGATATAGAGCCTATAGCACAAAATTTTTTGGCAGCTATAGATTCCTATCATCCGTACATATGGGAAGTGACGTCAGCAGCCAATGTCACCATGACATATGGACCACATGAAGATTCTATCTTCATTGTTCCACCTACCCGCAACGGCCAGTGTTCCATAGTCTTCAGCCACATGCGCAACGAACAGACTATACAAGAGGATTCCTTTGATGACGACTCTGGTGAAATACAAGTTCACAGGAACAGCCCGCAAGCCCTGAAGATCATGCAAATATGGGTTACAACTTGAGGATGGAACCAGGTCTCAACTACGGGAAAGGCAGACGAATACCGCTGCTCGGCAATCCCCACTATCAACAAACCCGTTCTGGGTTAGGGTATGCCACCTCCCTTACGACTTCCAAGTCAATATTTATCAGTAACGACCTTTCCGAAGAGTTCCGCTTCGAGCAACGAGAACCTCCCACTAAAGATGAAGTTATCCAGATTGACGTAGGGGATAAACTTTCACCAAAGCCAAAATTTATCAGTAACGACCTTTCCGAAGAAGGAAGGAAAGAAATTACCCAGCTGATAAAAGAGTATATCGACGTCTTTACGTGGAATTATGAGGACATGCCAGGTCTTGATCCAAAGGTAGCTACTCATCAACTCGAAATACTGCCCGACTCAAAGCCTGTGAAGCAGCACCAATCCGCCCGGACATGATGGACGCCATTGAAGCTGAAGTCAAGAAGTTGATAGCCTACGGCTTCATCCGTGAGGAACAACATCCCGACTGGGTCGCCAATGTTGTCCTGGTCATAAAGAAGAGTGGAAAAGTACGTATCTGCATCGATTACCGAGATCTGAATGCGGCATGCCCCAAGGATGAGTTCCCTCTTCCCATCACAGACGTCATGATTGACAATACATGCGGTTTTGAACGTATGTCTTTCATGGACAGATTTTTAGGATACAATCAGATCAAGATGCATCCTGAAGACGAGAAGCATACTGCCTTTCGGACATCACTGGGGGTATATTGCTATACGGTCATGCCCTTCGGATTAAAGAATGCCGGAGCTACGTACCAATGGGCCATGAGCAACATATTCCATAAGCATTTATGCAAGACAGTGGAGTATTACGTGGACGATATAGCTGTCAAAAGTTGCCTCAGGGATAGTCACATCCAAGACTTGAAGACAGTATTTGAATTGATGCGCCAACATCAACTCAAAATGAACCCTACGAAGTCCTTTCTGGGGGTATATAGCGACAAATTTCTGGGATTTGTCATCACAGCCAAAGGCATTTAAGTGGACCCTGATAAAGTCAAGGCCATCTTAGAAATGCGACTGCCCCGCAATCTGAGGGAACTCAGGGGATTTCAAGATCGTCTGGCTTATATCTGGAGATTCATATCCAACCTCTCCGGGAGATGCCAGCCCTTTTCTCGTCTCATGAAGAAAGGTGTATCCTTCGTGTGGGACGAAGCCTGTCAGCAAGCGTTCGGAGATATCAAGCGCTACCTCACTAGCCCGCCAGTTCTGGTACCTCCTGTCATAGGCAAACCGTTCGTACTGTATGTCCGAGCAATGGATCATTCCCTGGGAGCTCTTCTCGCACAAAAGAACGATATGGGCCACGAGCAGGCTATTTACTACCTCAGCAGGATGATGGTCGGGGCCGAACACCGGTACAACCCTGTGGAGAAAGAATGCTTGGCTCTGATGTTCGCTATTCAGAAAATACGATACTATATCACGGGCCAAACCATTCATATCATCTCCCGGTTCAATCCTCTTCGGGTACTGATGAGCAAGCCAAGTGTTCTTAATTCTTGAGTCGCGACTTGGGCGATGTTATTAATGCCATATGAAATGGTGTACGTCCCTCAGAAGTCCGTCAAAGGCTAAGCATTGGCTGACTTTCTAGCTGCTCATTCGATCCCGGAAGCCTCCAAACTGTACGAGGACATTCCCGACAAAGTTGCAGAGTGTAATTCCGCAACAAAAGGCGATGCATGGCAAATGTTCTTCGATGGCGCCTCCAGGACTGGTCCCAGGGGAAACGTGGTTTCAGGAGTAGGGATCGTCCTAGTCACTCCTGATAAACTCGTTATCTACCGAGCATATTCTCTTAGCGAGCCCTGTTCTAATAATGTGGCGGAATACAACGCTCTACTAATCGGGCTCAAAGTCGCTAAAGAGTTGGGGGTCGAATCGCTGGAAGCCTTCGGTGATTCTCTGCTGATCGTCAATCAAGTCAGAGGAATATATGAAGTCCGGAATCCCGACCTCATCCCCTATCACCAAGCAACGGTCAAGATAGCCATAACATTTAAGGGATTCTTCCTTGAGCATGTACCTCGGTCTCGGAACCTGGAAGCTGATGCCCTAGCAAGTCTAGCTGCAGATTTAGCCACCCCTATAAGAAGGCAGAATTCGGTAATCCTTCTTAACAGAGATTTATTCTGTATGAAAAATAACTTTTACATAGAACATAGCTATACGGTGGACGCAGATCCGCCCAGGAGAGACTGGAGAAGTCCCTTTATAGATTTTGTAGCATACGAAATCTTGCCAGAAGATCCTAAAGAAGCAATATCTGTCAAAAGATGATCATTACGCTTCTATTTTGACGCATCGTCGCAATGCCTATATCGCCGGTCTTACGATGGGCTCTTATTACGATGTCTCTCTGGTGATAAAGCACAGCGAATTATCCAGGAAGCTCATGACAGCGTGTGCGGGGTGCATCAACCCGGTCCTAAGCTACAGGATCGTATCAGGAAAATGGGCTATTACTGGCCCACTATGATCGCAGACGCAATCCAGTATGCCAGACGATGTAGAGCCTGTCAGGTTCATGCGGACTTTATACATCGACCGTCCGAACATCTACATCCTACGGTTGCATCCTGGCCTTTCGAAGTATGGGGTATGGATATCATTGGTCTTATTCAACCGTCTTCTTCCAGAGGTCATCGGTTCATACTGGCCATCACGGATTACTTCTCCAAATGGGCAGAGACGATCCCTCTTGCTGAGGTAAAAACATCTAATGTGACCAGCTTCATCAAGCATCACGTCATTTATCGCTTTGGGGTTCTCCGAAGGATAATCTATAACAATGGGCCTCAGTTCATCAGCCATGCGTTCCACCGATTTTGCAATAAAAATGGGATACGAAACGTGGCCTCTACGGCCTATTATCCGGCTGCTAATGGTTTGGCGGAAGCCTTCAACAAAACCATTATCAAACTCTTGAAGAAGTTCGTCTCTTCGAATAAGAGACATTGGAACGAGAAGCTGGGAGAATGTCTCTGGGCATACCGTACCACGGTACGAGCACCGACAGGTTGCACGTCATTCTCATTGGTCTACGGGAGTGAAGCAGTTCTCCCCATCGAGATTCAAATTCTGTCACTCAGGATAGCCGTGGCTAACGAGTTAACTCAAGAAAAGAATGACCTGTTAAGGCTTCAAGAGCTAGAAGGATTAGACGAGAAACGCCTCCAAGCTCAGCAGCGCATCGCGCTCTACCAAGCACGCATTTTCAGAACTTTTAATCAAAAAGTAAAGGAAAGAGTGTTCAAAGTCGGCGAGCTAGTTTTAGTTGTAAGAAGGCCGATGATTCTTACTCACAGGAGTAAAGGCAAATTCTAGCCCAAATGGGAAGGCCCTTACGTAATCGAGACAACGTTCTCAAACGAGCTTACAGGTTAGCCCAGCCTAATGGAGACCTGCTAATGGCTCCTATCAATGGCAAATTCCTGAAAAGGTACTATGCTTAAACCTCCTCTACTCAAGCGGAATATGGCGAAGACCTCATTCTGACAAAACTACTTTCAAAACGAAACTAGTTGGATCATATTCTATCATGTCCATACGACCCCTGAATAGATATGCTCTGCTAAAACTTACCGAAAGTATATCACGTCCATACCACCTCTGATATCACTTTCACCCAAACCTGTTATTTACATTCCGAAATGATGGGTCTACAAAGTCAGATGAAAAGCCTCTTTATTATTCCCAGAAAAGAGCAAGAGTACATTGAAAAGCAAAAGCAAAAGTACATCATGAAGGGGGAGCGGTTAGGTCGCAAAGCTGCTGCGCCAGTACGGCCATCCTCTCATCCCGAGAGTTCAAGACGTCGGCACGAGCCCGCTCCAACCTTGCGGCATCATTATTCAAAGCAACTAGCTCAGACCGAGCCCGCACAAAATCAGCATGGATAACACCCACATGTGTCAGGTTTTGCTGAACAGCCGCACGTCGCTCCTTCAACACATCTCGGGCTGCCGACAAAGACAGAGCCTTCGCCTCGGCAAGAGCAAGCTCATCTTTTAATATGCAGACCCTCTCTACCTCTTCTTCATATTTGGCTTCGCACCGGGTCAACTCGGGAATGATATACTCCAGTTGGACACGCTCATGATCCATCTCCTGCTGCTGAGCTACGATGGACTTATTCAGAGGCTCCATCTGTTCAACAAGATGTGCAGTCAAGGAGTCGTATCTGGCCTGGACCAGAGCTTCAATATTGCCTCGAGCTAGCTGCAGGTACTCGTTAATGGTTTGCTCCAAACCATTAACCATCGCCTCCAGCGCGTCAGCTACCCCGGTATCATCAAATTCCCAGATTGCCTCTATCGAGAACCGAGAGGATCTCTTCAGCGACGCAAAGTCCAGCTTCTTCGCCAACACCATTGACATTAGCGTTCTCAAAGTGGTGTAGAAGATACCGGTGTACTGTTCGGTCAGCGCAACTAGGTCCGCATAGACGCGAGGAGTATCCGCGATCGTGGCAACTTCCCCTCCAGGAATAACCACAGACGATGTCGCCACATCCGTCGCCTTAGCAGGTGCTGCGACGAATGAAGAAGCGCCAACACCGGACGAAGATACCAACGTACTCAAAGGAGGCATTGTCACGATAACAGGCTCATCCTCCTCTTGAGATATCGGAGTCTCCTCGGCAGGCAAGCCAGCGCCCGAAGATGTCTCCTTTTCAAAATCGGGTACCTCCGTGTCGCCGCCAGAGCCAAAGGACGCATCTACACTGCCCTCCCCAAAGAGGTCTTCCCCTAAAAGGAGGACGAAAGGAAGTTAATATCAGCATAATGTTAACTTTCCTAAAAGAAAAGGCGTGAAGACGATATTTACCCGGGACCGACGACATATATGTCGCATTCGCAGCCTGTACATCTAAATCATTTCTTAATGATACTAGGCAAGCTGTCATACCTGGGAAAGGGGGTCTGCTAACAGAAGCTGACAGATAGTCTTCCAAGTCCTCCTCCAAATTCAACCGAGGCTCATCGGCTGGAATCGCGCTAGGTGCACTCGTAGGCGCGGCAGAAGTCCCTCCCGATGCCGATCCGGCTAGAGGTATACGGAACTTTATTATACTCAGTCCCGAAGGCGACCTCGCTCCACTACCTGAAGCAATAACCGCGACACCAGTGTCCAGCTGAGATTCTCCGGCTCCACCAGCCGGAACTGTAGAAGGTCCCTCTCTAAAAGGCGAGGAACCTCCAATCAAAGAATCGTCCCCAGCACGGGGAGATGCGAGCTCACCTCCAGGAGCCTCAATACCAGGAATCCGGAGAGAACGATTTATCGTCTTCTTCTTCCTCTTACGAGGGGAAGTCTCCTTGGGAACAGGAGCCCTTCGCTTCCCAAGAACTGCCAAAGCCCCTGCAGGCGGAGGTACTTCACCCCTAGGGACCGACACCAAAGGCTCATCCGGGGTAACAGACTCACCCTCGTCGGAAGAAACCGAGGGGACTTCAACTCTTCCCCCAGGCTTGGAAGAGGGCACCCTAAAGCTTCCATGCATATCAAAATCGCGATGGAAGGTGTTCGTCGCCACATAGAACTGGGTATACGAATGCAGGATGCGTAGCTCCGTGGAGAGTGTAATCACGGGCACAATAAAAATTGCCCCAGTATAGCCCATGATAAAATATTGCCATCCCCTCGCTCCATCAATGAGTCCACCTCTGGACCTGAAGATGGTGACAACGTTGCCCACGTGCAACTGATCATACCCAAACTGCCGGGCAAACCGACTGGACAAGTAGGGCTCCAAGAAGCAATGATCTTCGCTTCTGTACAGCAGATGGGATGGTCTGATACAGACCAACCAATTAAAAGCTTCGGGAGAAAGAATTGTCTTCTCTCTACCCGAATCCTCGAGCCTAATCCCCGATTGATTGTGATGCACAGGAGGGACGGTGCAGAAAAGCTTCCAACTATGACTGAAGCCTAGCGCCCGCCGACAGTCTATAACTGTGTTCACGTTCCAGGAAGACTTCCGGTAGTTCAACAAGAAACTCCCCCCCGAACTACTGCCAGAACCGGGAGACATCACCCGGGGGTTATGGAGAATTAACCACCCCATCAAGTACAGGTATGGTAATTCTATCCTGGGGAAGCTATCACGTCGAACTTCATCAACGAGCAGCCCGTCAGTCATGGCCCTCAGGCCAGCTTGTATACGGCACACCATGGCAGGGAGCAAGCCCAGTCTTGCCCCGAATACCAGACGTACTGCAGGCCACAGCGTGTTGCGATGAATACGGTCCGCAGATGCGACGCCAGGCAGTACTACTCGGCGCAGCCATATAGAGAAAAAGCCAGCCAGTTGAGCCTCCCTGGACAGAGGCCTGCGACAGCGCCTCAAATAACTATAGGCCTTAGTGCCTTCAGGATACTTCCCCGTCCCTTCGTCGAGGAACCGGTCCGGAGCACCAGCATCCACTATGAGATCGTCAACTACCTGGGCATTAAGCGCACTCAGGGGATTCACAGGCAGATCCTTGCCCTCCAATACCTTCTCCGGCTTAGCAGTCCTGGACCGGTGGAAGAAAAGATAAGACGTCCATTTGCTGATGTGAGCCAAATCTGAGGGCTCATCATAAAAAGCGGTGCAGGCGAGGTAGTGGCACATCAGCTCCTGATAGACCTCCACTACCCGAGGGTCTAAACCCCCCAGCTCCCGGTTCGTGGGAACATACTCTTCGTATGGAGTATCCCCCATCGGCAGTCTTGTGATCTCTGCCATCTCATGCAGGGCCAATCCCAACTCCCCCAGTGGAGTGGCGAAAGTCCCGGTGAGCAAAATATATCGCTCTATCAGTGCGAGGAACATGGTAGGGTTAGGAAGTAACCCAACACCGGTAGCACTCACAGCTGCAAACAGACCAATGTTCTCTAACTCGGTCTGGAAATGCTTCAAGGCCCAATCAACTAAACGAGCCCATCGAAGGTTTGAAGGGGTGATCCACCCACCGCACCGAGGGTTCACCTTAGGGTATACTCCCCCACGCCCCATAAAATCATTACAGAAAGTCGGTAGCTGAAACGGCTGGATCATCAAACTATCTTCACTCGGGACACTGCCCGGGTACAGCCCCCTGAACAACGTTACAGAGCCAGAAGGGCGGCTGACAAACGACCCCTGGTCAGCTCCTCTCAGATGAAAGAACTTCTCTGGCTTACCATGAAGATAGAGAGTCAGCGTCCACGACATCTTCCTGGGATGCGTAGCATGGAAGAAGGCCGAGATGGGGTAGTCTCTCGGCATATTGGGCAAATACAAGACCAAATCCACGGCAGGGAAAACCCAGAGTTCTCTCTTGGGCTTTGTCTGGGATTGCTTGTCGATCATGTCCCCAAAGAGAAAAGTCGGCTTCAGGTATTGCTCCCCGTCTACGTACGTTAGGGGCTCCCCGTTGATCAAGTTCACCAGCGTTCGCTCGCCCTGAGCCGATATCAGAATTGCCCTTCCTTCGGGATACTGGGGCCCGGAGATAGGAAATGTCACGTGTGACAGATCCTCCAGATAGTTGGAGTGCAGCATCCCGGCGGCAGAGCCCATCACTTCAGCTAGCGGAGACTCATGCAAGTTAACTGCAAAAGCACAGAAGAAATACGTCAGTTCCTAACTAGACATTTTGGGACTTGCAACATCCGTAAAAAGGAAAATCAACAGTCTGTGCTCTACGTCGAGACTGTAAAACTTGAGCCTTTACGCTGGAATCTATTTCCTTAACGTAAGATTCAAGATTGGCGGTTTACGGTCTGTGCTTTACGCTAGATTGATTAAATTAAGTTATTACGCCAGGATTTTCATCCACAAGCGTAAAAAATTAAATTTTAATAGTATACACCAAGTTTTCGGCGGTCAAAGCTTTTACGCTCGACTGCGGAAAAAAATAGAGTTTTTACGCTGACACATTAGGAATGTGGGCGTAAAAGATGAAACATCTCCGTGCATCATCTTCCTCAAAGAGGCTATCAGCACAGAAGACGACCTAGTGCGGTCACGTTCAACGTGTGCGAAGGATTTTCAGTCATTCTCTTCTTTCCAAGAGCTCTACCTTCCAGGCCGGGTGCACTACTCGTCGGCGGGATGCTCCGCTCAGAATGAAGTTCGTCTTGTCCAACCAGAGATGCTCTCGCTTGAGCGAAAGAACAAGAAGAAGAATCAACCTTCTTTCCCTTAGTGGAGGAAGCTTGCTTCGGGGCCATTGCTGGAAGACTTTGAAGACTCGAAGAAGAAACGAAGAAGAACTCGAACAGTCGAAAGCTTTCTCTCGCAGAAGACGGATGGAAAGTTTTTCTCTCAGAAACTTGGGATATATATAGAGTTCGGATGTGACTCCTCAGACCCCGTACCAAATCCCCTAATTAATATTCGGTTATGATTGGGTCCTACGTCAGCCTATTTATTCAGAGAAGGCGGACAGTCAGCGAATTCGAAAAGTTTTTCGCATAAAGCAGGTTCGTGGTTTCTACGCTAAGGATCGTTCTACGCTCGACAGCTACAGATCT
Organism: Iris macrosiphon; assembly: GCA_036927795.1. NCBI lineage: Eukaryota > Viridiplantae > Streptophyta > Magnoliopsida > Asparagales > Iridaceae > Iris > Iris macrosiphon. The sequence continues at coordinate 59,369,268 of JAYESA010000005.1, forward strand.
ACGATTTTACGCTCGCAAGCTATAAGTCTATGATTTTACGCCCGGATGCCTTTGTGCTCGATAGCTTTTATGCTCGAGAGGCGACAAACCTACGACTTCACGCTCAGCAGATACCAAATCGATGATCTCACGCTCGGTGGCGCTTAGTTTACGCTCAGAGGCGACGGATCCACGACTTCACGCTCGGAAAATTTTTTTTTCGGAAGCAACAAATCTACAGTTCTACGCTAAAGAGCTTTCTACGCTCGACGGCTACGAATCTACGACTTTACGTTCGACAGCTACAAGTCGGGTTTTACGCCCGGAAGCCTTTGTGCTCGATAGCTTTTATGCTCGAGAGGCTACAAACCTACGACTTCACGCTCAGGAACTACAAGTCTATGATCTCATGCTCGATGGTGTTTAGTTTATGCTCAGAGGTTGCCAACTTATGATTTTGCGCTCCATGACTTCCCGCACATCCGAAAGATATGCAGGCCAGAAGTACGCGTACATCTGAACGATCCTTAAGGCGGTCAATTATAGGAGTTCACACAGAAGATACTCCTTCTTGACCTCAAGATATCCCAAGTACCCGAAGTATACAGAGTTCAACATTAAAAAATTACTCTTCTTCATGGGTTGATTCGAAGTTCATCCAGACTCCAGTCTGAATATCTCATCTACCAAGATGGCAAATCAGTTTGACAGCCATTTCTCGCCCTGTTCCAAGGGATTTTCGAGAAATCATTCTTGAAGATGATGTCTGAACAAAGAAATTTTGTTTATCAGAAGTAACAGTTCAGGATTCTACGCGGTTCCTCACTCCTAAATAGCAGGACAGTTCGAAACACTCGAATGCTAAAGCAGCTTTCTACGCATCCCTAGTTATGCGTAAAAGACAGGACAGGACCTAGCACTCTTTTTAAAAAAGAGTCGGCGTAAAGAATCAGACGTGTCAAAGCTACACATATTCAGACTTCACAGCAAAGTATGGCAACATGATCATATGCACGGAAGAAAGACGATTTTATTAAAGATTAAAGTCATGATTACATATGAGGGAAATCCAGTCTATAAGGGTTTTTCTTCATTTTTTATGACTACATATGAGGGAAATCCCGTCTACAAATGACTTCCCCATCGTCGGCTGAAGATCGCACCGAGAAACTGTTCTGACAGGTTCTCACATTGGTGAATGTCTTCCTCTTCTTCCAAGACGGTTCATCGACATCCACAGTCGATGAACAAGAAGATGATCAGTGGCGGGAGGATACAAAAATGGGCATAGACCCATCCTCCAACAGAAGGAAAGCAGGGTAAATCTACTTTCCTACAGACCACCGCCATTCAAGTCGGGACAGAGCTGGTCTGTCTGCCTCTCGTTCCCGGAGGTAACGGGAGAAGGTGCCACTTACAAGCAGCGTGGTGAAATATGATTCTTCGTCTCTCCCGAAAAACCACCATACAAAGTTGCTGATTATCCCGAGCAAAGGAGGCTATGATATCCTTCCATGATCCATCGTTGCAAAGGACATTTGCTCGAAGATGCCGTCTTTTTCGGCTCCTTACATGCTGGAAAAGCATGATCTCCTTCTTCCTCAAGTCGACCCGACGAACTCCGACCATCATCTCTGTATGATGAAGGAAGTGTGGGAAGAACAGGAGAACTCCTCCGCCTTTTTATAGGCAAAAAAGAGCACCGGTCCCCAATAAATTCGCCATAAAGTCAGCCTCGACCGTTTCAAAACTCTATTCAAAAATGTTTCGAGTTACGAGGAGCGGGTCATGCTTCATTCAAAGCGTTTCAAATTACGAGGAATTTAAAAGCTTTGAAGGGGGTCTTGTAGAAGCATGAAAAATACGCTGGATAGCTCTACGCAGCATATTGATACAAAGCAGCATAAACAGAGGACTTCAGAGCCTTTAAACGTGCAAATAGAGCTTCTCCACAGAGCACAGCATGAAATACGGGCTCAAGGACCATTCGGGTAGGGCAGTATGCCCAGGCTGCTTCAGCGTAAACAGGGTACTTCATCGCCTATATGGCGTAAAACTCATCCTCTTTCAGTGCAGCATTGAAGTGTACGAGGGACGCTTCGTATTCTCTAAAGTGAACCTGTCAGACCCTGCAATGAACCTGTCAGATCCTGCAATGAACCTGACATCTCGACTTCTGACAAAGGGATACTGCTCGACTACCCAGGCGACGACTATGATGATGGCGCAGCACTGCAACCCAGGCTGTCATTTACTGCCATCTTCCCTTGCGTAAGTCGCTTTTACGTACACAGAGGAATACGCTTTCCAGTTTTACACAGGCAAATGAGAGCCCCTTACGCTCCGCGGAAGACAAACCGCCTGCCACGTCAAAAGCTGCACTCCGTACAGGACTCGAGGCACATCTCTGCATTTTTATGCACAGGGCGGTGACAGGCCCTCAAGGCACGTCTCTGCAATTAATGCGCCGAATACTGACAGATGCCTGAGGCCCGTCTATGCGCTTTATGCACAGAAGGGTGGCAGACCTTTAAAATACGCCTCTGTATTTAATGCACAGGATGATGGCGGATCTTCACATTTAATGCAGGAGATTTGATTAAATGTTACCGAACCGTCGTTTAGTGACATCCCCTTTGCGAGAGCTGTTCCTACACATACAAGGGAATACGCTGCCCAGTTTTACACAGGCAAACGAGATCTCCTTATGCACCGCAGAAGACAAACAGACTGCCACGACAGCGGTTACTCGTCGCACAGGATTCAAGGTGCGTATCTACATTTAATGCACATGATGATGGCAAATCTTAAAGACAAGCATCTGCATTTAATGCACAGGACGGGGGCAGATCTCTGCATTTAGTGCAAGAGATCTGATTATCTCCAAGAGCCGTAATTCCGGCTAAAGATGTCCACATCATCACTCTGGCACGTTACGCAGCGGCTTCTACGCCTATTCAGCTTCGGTGCCCGCTCGGCTTCTACGCCTACTCGGCCTTTATGACCACTCGGCTTCTACGCCTACTCGGCCTTTATGACCGCTCGGCTTCTACGCCTACTCGGCCTTTATGACCACTCGGCTTCTACGCCTACTCGGCCTCTATAACCACTCGGCTTCTACGCCTATTCGGCTTCTATGCCGGTTTAATAACTATTTGGCTTCTATGCCATGGTGACAGACATTTGGCTTCTATGCCAACCTCTTCTACACGATGGATACCTACCTACGTGGCTTCTACGCCGTGATCTTCGTAGCGATTATACGCGTTTTGTCCCTTAGTTGGACCCGCGTCACACGCTCATTCAAAGGATCATCTATACGCAGGCATTGGTTATTTTAACCGTTGTGTAAAAGGGTTTTGTACTTTCCACTACTCGGTTTTTATACCGATTGAGTGGTCACTGTCACTAAAACTCTATAAATAGAGACCTCTATCAACAGAGGACAAGGTCGAAAAAATCAGGTCTGAAAACTGATCAAGAAATCCAGTATCAGATCCAACGGTCGCAAAGATCGAAGGTCGGACGGTCGAGAGAGAGAGATAGAGAGAGAGAGAGAGAGAGAGAGAGAAGAATCCGGAGCTCAGGCAAAGAGAAGGGATCGACGACTTTGGCATCGGGCATCCACCCTCTTCAGCAACCCTCGAAGCTGCTACCTGTCTTCCACGACACTTCTTCAACATTGTGTGGTCCTAGGGCTAAAGTGATCGACTGCAGATCAGACACCTATAGCAATATTCACCCAGATTAAATAAATTATAGGATCGAATTTGTACAATCTTGTTTGTAAACAATAAAAGAAGGGGCGGGTCTTCGTACAAGACCTCGTTTTCCCGTATTCATCAAATCTTTTCTCGTTTATATTATCCTAAACAGGAGGGTGATTGCCTATGCTTCCAGGTAATTACGTTCTCATGAGAAGTACTACCCTACCCACGATTTGGAGTTGGCAGCGGTCATCTTTGCTCTGAAGTTGTGGAAATACTATTTATACGGAGAGCGTGTGGAGATCTTCACTGACCACAAGAGCTTGAAGTATGTGTTTACCCAAAAAGAGCTGAACATGAGGCAGAGGAGATGGTTGGAGTTGATGAAAGACTTCGACATATTGTTGCAGTACCATCCAGGAAAGGCGAACGTAGTTGTGGATACGCTGAGTAGGTATCCGGTAGCTATGTGCCTGACTACAGATCGTTATCTTCTGGCAGATCTAGAGAGTTTGGGGATTGAGGTGATAGTGCCTGGAGTTGAGATACATATGTGGAGACTATAGATTCAGTCAGAGTTGATAGACCGGATCAGGGCTACACAGTTTGAGGATGAGTCCCTGAGGAGCATCAGGGCGCAGGTTCAGATTGGATTATCAGATGACTTCACCGTTGCTGATGATGGTTCATTGCGGTACGGTACCAGGTTGTGTGTGCCGAGTGAGTCATTGCGCGAGGAGGTTCTTCAGGAGGCGCATTGATCCCAGTACTATATGTATTCAGGTTCCAATAAGATGTATAGTGATCTGAGAGAGCATGTATGGTAGTACGGGATAAAGCGGGAGGTAGCACGCTTCGTATTCCGATGCTTAGTGTGCCATCAGGTGAAGGCGGAGAGACAGAGGCCAGGAGGGTTGCTCCAGCCGTTACCCATTTTGGAGTAGAAATGGAAGCATGTGACCATGGATTTTGTTTTTGGGCTTCCCCGTTCTCTAGGAAGGAATGATGCGATTTGGGTCATCGTAGACAGGTTGACCAAATCCGCCCACTTTCTACCATTCAAAGTGGGTATGTCTACGGAGAGACTAGCAGAGACGTATGTGTGCCAGATAGTCAGACTGCTTGGAGTTTCTATGAGCATAGTATCAGACCGAGACAGTCGCTTTACTTTGCATTTCTGGAGGAGTCTGCAGGCTAGCTTGGGCACCCAGCTCAAGTTTAGTACTGTATATCACCCGCAGATAGAGATCAGTCATAGAGGACCATTCAGACCCTCGAGGACATGCTTCGCACTTGTGTTCTAGATTTCAGAGGCTCATGGGAGGATCACTTGCACTTGGTAGAGTTTGCTTACAACAACAACTACCAAGCCAGTATCGAGATGTCACCATTCGAGGCATTGTATGGACGAAGGTGTCGCACTCCGTTATCATGGGATGATGTAGGCGAGAGAGCTTTTTTTGGCCCGAAGATGGAGGTGGATACGACGGAGAAGGTCAAGCTCATTAGAGATAAACTTCGGGTGGCGCAGGACAGGCAGCGGCATTGCGCCGATAGCCACCAGAGACCTTTGAAGTTTGAGGTATAGCTTAGAATTTAGATTTTGTTCTTTTGTTTGCTTGTGATTGCTTATTTTAGATTAAGTGCTGAGACCTTGTTTGTGCTAGGTTGGTGATCTGGTGTTCCTGAGGATTTCTCCGACGTAGGGCACTATTCGCTTCAGTGGAGGCGGAAAGCTTAGCCCACGTTTCGTCGGACCCTTCAGCATCCTTGAGAGGGTCGATGTTGTGGCGTATAGGCTAGATTTGTCGCCTACGCTAGAGGGAGTTCATGATGTGTTCCACGTATCGCAGTTGAGACGGTACATGGCGGATTCCAGTCACGTATTGGATCACTCAGAGATTATGGTTGGCCCTACTCTTAGCTATCCAGAGCAACCGTTGGAGATTCTGGATCGGCGGGAGAAGGTGTTGAGGAACCAGACTATTCCCTTGGTTCGCATCGCGTGGAGGCATCACTCTCCAGATGAGTCGACCTGGGAGAGGGAGGATAAAATGCGCGAGCGATACCATTATCTTTTCGAGCCTTGAGGTATGGTTCTTTCTTTTTCTTGTATTCCTGTCCTAGTTTCGTCTTTTAATTTCGAGGACAAAATTATTTTAAGGAGGGTAGGCTTGTCACTACCCAAATCTAAAAATAGGATTTTCTTTTTATTGTAATTTGGAAAATTGTGTATTGATCATAAATATTTGTATTTATATTTAATTAGTTGGATGTATTTATTTTTATTGGTTGTTTTAGGGTTTTGGCTAGTTTGGACCCGTGTCAGACCCTATTGGACCTTGTCAGACCCTTGTCAAACTCAACCCTTGGTGTAGAATAGTTATTTTATCTTTAATTATCTAGCTGGGTTGTTTTGGATTAGCTAGAATGGTTTAAGAAACCCTAAACCTAAAACCCTAGTTTGGAAGACTTAAGTTGAGGGTATTATGGTCTTTGTGTTAGGCGCAAATCCTAACCCTATATTTTCCTACATGGCCGCCCCCCTTCCTTTCCATTTCCTTCTTCTTCATTTTTTTCCACTCTCCATTCTCTTTCCTTACTTCCTTCCTTTACTTCTTCCATCTCCAAGTAAGTATTTTCACCTTCCCTCTCTTCCTTCATTTACTTCTCTCATTAATGCAAACCCTAATCTTTCATTCTTTCTAACCTATGTATGTAGAGCCTAGATTTGGTGTAGAAGCTTGGTTTGGAGGCTTGGAGGCTTGGTGTGGTAAATTTGGGGGTTTTTGGAGACTTTGGCCTTGGGATTTCAACTTCCAAGAGGTAAACCCAAACTTTTCTCTTAGTGATTACACTAATATAGTGTAATTAGTTATTTACCTTCCTAGACCTTAGGGCTACACATGAGAGGAAGTTAAAACTTGTTTGGATATGTTTGGAGATTTTGACCTAAGATTTTGGGTCAATTTCGGGTAAAATCTGAGATTGGCCCATTTTGGGTGTTGTCCTAGGTTAGACGGACCTAGGTAGACGTGCTTGGGTGTCTTGAGGGTACATTCGTGTCCCCGTTCGGATACGCGAGATCGTATCGCAGAGTTTTGGGCGTTTCGGGCAATTTGGGGGTTTTCTTTCGACATGGGTTCCACGTGCATGTGGAATTTTGTCATGGACCTAGAATTGGAGAATTAGCATTTTTTGTGAGGTTTTAGACATCGATTAGAACTCATAGGTAAATTTTAGGACGATTCTGATTAGGTTTGGCGTGCATTTCGCGAGGTATCGCAAGCTGCACTCCAAGTGTTAGTCGAAATGACCAAATGGCCATTTCGACTTAGTTTTTAGGTTTTGGGCTTGTGCGTGTGTTGGTTTAGCCTTGGAGAGTGTGTATTAGGATTTTCGAGTTTATATATATATATATATATATATATATATATATATATATATATATATATATATATATATGGTGAGTATGTGTGTATGTGTATTTGTGCGTGTGGTTGTGTGTGGTTGTGTGCATATGTATGTGTGAGAGTTGATGTATATATATATGTGTATATGTGTATATATATGTATGTGTGAGAGTTGATATATATATATATATATATCAACTCTCTCACACATACATATACACACACACACACACACACACACATACACACACACACACACACATATATATATGTGTGTGTGTGTGTGTGTGTGTGTGTGTGTGTGTGTGTGTGAGTGTATGTATGGGTGAGTGTGTGTTTATATATATATGTGTGTAGTATGTGAGTGAGATAGAGAGATAGAGAGGAAGAGAGAGTGAGTTGAGAGAGAGTGAGATAGAGAGATAGAGAGGGAGAGAGAGCAGCAGCAACAACAGTTAGCAGTAGCAGTAGCAGCAGCAGTCAGTAGCAGCAGCAGCAGCAACAATAGTTGGTAGCAGCAGCAGCAGTTAGCAGTAGCAGCAGCAGCAGCAGCAGGTAGTAGTAGCAGCAACAACAACAACAACTATAACCCGCCCCCCCTCCTTTCAGCTAGAGTTTAGAGAGAGAGATTAGTTATATATATATAGATATATAGTTAGTATAGATAGATGGATAGGTATCTAGATAGATAGGTTGAGATAGGTAATAGGTAAATAGGTATCAAATTAGTATATATATATATATATATATATATATATATATATATATATATATATATATATATATATATATATATATTTATATATGTGTAGATATATGTATACTAGTATAGGTAAGTATATATATAGGTTAGATAGTGAGATAAGAGAGAAGCGTGAGGTAAGGTATTGGATTTCAATACCTTGAGGTATTGAAGGTAAGTTGAGGTATCGGAGATGAGGTAAGTTGAGGTATTGCCTATATACTAGGTTATATATATATATATATATATATATATATATATATATATATATATATATATATATATGGATGTTTACATATAGTAGTATATATATAAGTATATATATAGATAGTTAGCTAGTTAGTTAGAGTTAGAGAGGGGTAAGGCTAGAGGTATCTCAATACCTTGAGGTACTCAAGGTATTGGGTATCGGGGCGAGGTATTGGATTTTGCCCGTGTATGGGATAAGTGATGCTTATATATATATATATATATATATATATATATATATATATATATATATATATATATATATATATATATATATATATATATATATATATATATATATACGTGTTAGGATATATATTAGAGAGTATAGGCGGGGTGTATAGCGTAGGTTGATATATCGGATACCGAGGGTTTCCCAGTATCTCAAAGAGGCGAGTTTGAGGGTTTAGTAGCTTAATGAGCTAGTTTTGACCTAGAATTTTAGGGGCACCCTAGTTTGACCTAGAGTTGACCGTAATTGCCCCGGTTAACCGCCAAAGTCAACCTTTGACCTAGTTTTGGCCTAGAGTTGATTTTTTGGACCCTGGGTTGACTTTTGACACAAATTTTACCGGTTTGACCCGTTTGACCTAGAACAACCCTAGAAGCTTCTTTTTAGTTATTTTATATCTTTAACTCTTTAGAACCCCGTTAAACCTTGCTTTTCACAATAGCTCTTTGCGACGCCAGTCCGAATCTTGATCCTCACCAGTTGCTCAAGACGTCACGCGAGTACCTACCTCTGATTGTTTCCATTTCATGATAGCGTATATATCACCTATTCTAGAACTATTAATACTTGATTCTGACACATTATTTTATGAGCTGGTACTAGTTGGATCCCGTCATGAGATATTATCCCCCTTACCGTATTCAGCGGGTACTCTATCACGTGTATTTTATCATGTGCTTCGGGTATTGATTCTCATGTGCTTTATGTGCTTCGTGTGCTCTCGCTTTCATGTGCGTGAGTTATTTATCATGTACGTAGCGTGTCGTGGTTTGATCCAAGAGTATTAGTGGGGGAGGGGAGTAGAAGTTGGTTATGTGATCAAATCCAAACAGTATTCATGTGTATGTCGGTTATGCAACTCACGCATAACAGAGTTATCGTAGAATAAATTATGTGCAACCCAAGCCGATCATATAACGAACTTGTGCTCAAGGTACTTAGCTAGTATTCCTATTTTTTTATATGCAGTTACTTCTCTACTACTTGTATTATTTCCCAGTTTTACATTACAGTTACTTTATCAGTTCTACCATGTATTTACTTTCCTGTGCATCTTGCATTCTTTTCTATTGCTAGTCATATACACCTTACCATGTATTTGGAGTTGCTTTCAGAGTTATGTACTTCGCTCCAATCCTGACTGGATATATTTTTCCAGAGGATCCTGAGGACTTTTGCCCGACTTACTACGGGCCAGGTGTCGACGATTATTGCGACCCTGAGATAGAGGAGGAGCCCGTCCCAGCTGAGGAGACGCTTCTAGCGCCCTAGTATAGCTATGTGGGTTTTACTGGGTTTATTTCCAGTTGGTTTGGGATGACTGTATTATTTATTTTGCTATTGTGAGATATTGTAGACTCTTAGACTTGGAGTATATATTTTGGATATTGTACTTTCTCTCTTTGGTTCTTTTGTTGATATCTTATCGTACTTTTACTCATCCCATAGTTATTGTGATTGAGTTTATGTATATATTGTAATATTGTCCTCCTTTTGGAGAGGTTATCTTGATAGGTTATTGTAAGATATAGATAGTTGTGACCTAGACAGCGTTCTACCGCCGATTCTGCGGCATAGGCTGGACATACCCATGACTCATGTCCAATTTTTCTGGTGCGGGTTATGACACTAGTATCAGTAAATATCTTGTGTATAGATGAAGGGTAGTGATGAGTAAGAATACAAGTGTTCCAGGCAGTAAGTAAGGAGGGTAACCTATATAGAAGTCAGTTTAGTAGGCATAGTATCTTGCTAGTCTTTTGGAGTATAGAAGTAGTATGTATCAGGAAATAGTCTGATGGATATAAGAATATTAGTGAGATACCTTGATGTCGTAATGGCCAGAAGGTATTTGTGTATGTATTGCAATACTAAATAATATGAGAACCCTAGAGTGATTAATAGGTGTTATTGTATGAATTTACACCAAGTATCAGAATAGAAAGAGTACCCTAGTGGCAAGATTCAGAGTACCTCAAATATTATGGAGGTTTAAGTACAAGCAATTTTAGTGGATTAGTGTACTAAGTACAGAGGAGAGACATGAGTAACCAAGTACGAGAGCATCATCTAAGTGCCAAATAAGAGCTAGTGCCTTGTGTAGTTGGTGTCAAGATATGGGTAGGCATTCTATTGAGAGTATTCTAGATCGGTAAGGGTGTGCCAATAGGGTACACAAGTGTTCATTTCCAAGAAGGATGGTTAAGCAGTTTAGGTAATTGCAAGAACCGAGACAGATTATCATCGCCCCAATCTTCCACAGGCTAATCGGACGTCCCCGCTAAGCGAGAATCACCGCGCCAGCGCTCCCGATGGACAATCGCTTTGGCCCATCTAGACGTGATGCCGCACGAGCGTGAGCCACGCCCATGCAAGGCCGTGGTTCATTCGCTGGCGGTAAGAGGTCTAAGACACAGAGTCGCTCAGAATGTCCGAGTGCAGCAGAATTATGAACGCATAGGCGATTTGGTAACAAGTTCATTAAGACGACAATAGCGGAAGCATTAAATAACACAAGTAGAAGTAAAAAAACATTTTATTGATTCAAACAAGTGTTATAGGCGGCACATAGTCGAGTTTACAAGTTGCTCAAGTCTCTCTCTCTGAAACAGTAAAAGCGTGCCAATTGGCTACATTTGTGGAATGATACAGGCGATGTTCCAACATTATGTCTTGTATATATGCTTCAGTCCCGTAATCGCAATGCTCCAAGGCTCCAGAGTGAACTCCATGCCTTAGTACACACGAAGGAGGCATTCGTACCGAACGAGGTTCTCCCGCACCCTACGAACAACCTGGTGGATTACCAGTACACGAATGCACTGGTGGGGAGGCTACTCGTCAGCTCGACAAATCCAAACATGTAACATAGGTTCTGTGCACCAACTATTATGTTGTCTTTCTAGTTGCCTTAGGATCAGTTTCATGGAAATATTGAAAAGCCTAACTTGTGTTGCAGTGCGCCGTACGATATAAGAGAAAACACGACGAGACTTACCAACTTACCATTTGTCCTTTCCTGTCCACGGCAAACCAAGTTAATTCAAGCACAAGTATTCATATAATAAAATCCAGGCAAATATCTTATGCAAACACAAGTGTCACGAGCGAGGTTATGTTTCGGATGCACGAGCATTAAGGATTCCTCAGGCGGGTGCATAATACGTTCAAGTGCTCCATATGTACGATTGTGTTATGATCATTCAGGTGTTTCAGATGTTCTTGACCTGATGCAATGACTTGCACATGGATAGCCGCTAAGCGAGGATGACTTATCTATATGAACAGGAGTCGCTGGCATAGCCATAAAGGACGGGTGTAGTACATGAAAGAAAATGACGTGCAACTCAAGGATCAGGAGCGCTACAGGTCATTCCTTCCGAAACAGGCGATTACTTTAGTCTATGAGCAAGAATGGCGTGAAGGATAGTTCACAGGCGTTATACGTCATTCTGCCAAAAATAGGCAGATTAAACAGGGTTCCGTCCGGATCGGATCAGCCCCAGTGCCCCGGTGGCCGTCTGCAGGAACAGAGATCCGAGGATCTCACTTGTTAACAAGTTGTCCACAATATGCAGGTCAGGGTCTTTCCAATTTCCATAACTTGATATGATAATCTATGATTCTTGTTCTGAATGAGCATTGCTCCACGAGCTGTGATTCTTGATGTACTTGGCAGGATTCTCGTTCAGAGGTAGACTTGGTGTAATTATCATTCAGATATAAACTTGATATAATTCTCAATCAGTATTCCACTTGCCTTGATTTATTCCCCTAGTACGAAGACTGCCTTAGTGACCTAACGGTCCCAAATACTTGCAGGTTCAGTTGCACAGAAGGACTATTTGATAGTCTTCTGGCTGACTCAATGCAAGAATAATACGCGATAGTTACTTGCTTGTGGCATGATTTCGTGTGGCAAACACTGAGGCAAGGCAACATTCAAGTTAACTTATAAGCAGGCAAGGATGCATTCATAAACATTCACGTTAGCTCGGGCCCGAAGGTAAGCCAAGGAGTAAAACCGTAAAGGGACTTCCCAAGCGATATTATCTAGGGTTGTGCAGTATAAACAAGTAAAAAATGCACTAAGAAGAGCATATATATTGTCCTATCGAGGCATAGTAGGGTCCAGTTGCACAAGGCAAAGGTAGCATACGAGGGTCTCAATATTAGCAATATTTCATTTCCATGTCCTGATGAAAAGTCGTTCTATCGAATCTTACTTAAGCGCAGCAATCAATACCACTAGATTCGTTTGAACACAATTTCCTACTCAATCGTTACGCTATGTCATATGTATTGCCGAGTCAGTCTCATTTGTGCCTTAGCGCGGGACATGTTGCTTAACACGAGGTACGTTTTAATCGATCTTGATTAACGATCTAGGGCTGAGGCAAACTTATTCAAGTCGTTATACTTGTTCAGATGGATATTCACTTGCACTAGCATCAAGATCAGCATATCGCAAGTTTGGATCGTGCACATATTCGAAGTGCCCCTTAAACATATGCATATCAACCAACTTAGCGATAACGAACTCTTGGCACTCGAGTTTTACATCTTTTGGGTCTTGGATCATGCACACGTTCAAGGCATCCCTCAAACATATACATTTAACTAAACTTCGAGATAGTAAAATAGGACAAGCTACTTGCGAAATTTTAAGGGTTCTGGTCTTTATGCATCACTAGGATACTTCCAATAGGGTCAATCCAATTTCCATATCATTTCCTTTACAACTCAATCAAGTATTTGCACAACCATTAAGCACGATCTATTCGGTTTACCGACTAGCTGTAGCGCCCCGCTCCGCGTAGACGCTATGTACAAGTGATATCGCCTTGCTTGCTCGAACGGAAGTCTTCTCGGAGAGTTCCCGACCGATTGATCAAAGTGAGTGGGCAGAACTGCATTCTCTGATTCTTGCACGACTTAATAATGAATCTGAGTTTTTGAATGCTTGTTGCTTAAGAAGATTGGTTAATAATAAGAATGATAGAACCGACTCAGTATGCTAATAAGAGAACTCACATAGCTTGTTATTGAAACGAATCTGTTTTCTTGCCTAGCTAAGAGAACATGAATGCTTTTTCAGAAATAAGGTAGAACTATTGCCACGCTAAAAGAAAGATAAGTAAATGAATTGCTTGAATATGTCCCTTTGTAATATACTAAGAAAGAGATAGACTTTTGCATGTTGGTTATGAGATAAATCGTGCTTGTCATTATATGTTTCGCTTGCCTGTTTTGCTATCGATCTGCTATAAGTTATAAGTGTGAAAGAGAGTCTAATAGTCCGCCCTGGCGTCCGGCCCTTCGGGATCTTGGGGGGTGTGCTATTAGATTGTTGAAAAGATGTGTTCGGTTGAATAAATGATAGAGAAGAGAATCTAATAGTCCATCCTGACGTCCGGTCTTTCGGGATCTTGGGGGGTGCGGTATTAGATTATTATATGCTTGTGCTTGTGAATGTGAATATGATTGTATATTGTTTGAATGTTGCTTGCCATGCATTGGTCTCGGACAACTTGTGCACAAGGTAATAGTCTCTCGATCGATTCCTGGGGTACTAGGAATCGGTCGGTCCGGAAGGGATTGTGAGAGCACCCTGACGTCCGATCCTACAGGATCTTGGGGGGTGTCGTTGTCCAATAATGGAGAAACTCATGGACCTTCATATAGATAGGGCGTATGCTAAGTTTACCTTCTTACATACCTATCATTTTTGACACCAAAGGATTGATACATAAGTTATGAATATGCAAATTGTGGCTAACTTGTGTGTCTACTGCAGGGATAACCGTTCGACAATAGGGTAAGAAAATACAAGTATATATATATATAGCCTGTTCGTTCATTTTGTCTGCATCGTAGAGATATTTGTTAGTGCTTCATTGCATTCGCATTGGTCAGACAATGACTATTAGTGCAGAGCTGAACCTCGGTCACAGCTGTTAATAGTATCAGAATGTGAGTCATTGGTTAGCTGGATTACCGCTACCGATCCTGAGTTTCTCGGGGACCGAAATCATATAGATGTATTTCCTTAAATTCTTGAATGAATGATAGTCCACTTGATATGTTTTCCTTGATTCGATATGATTCAGTCTGCTATAGAACTTTGTCCCAAAGAGTTAATTTTGATGCACAATACATGCTGCGCACTACGATAGAGCACTGTCCCGATCGTATGCTTATAGTTAAATATGCAAAACTATTTCAAAGTTCTGTTTTTGAAAGATGTAATCTGACTATAGTCCTGAGTTGCATGAAATGAACTTAGGTAAAAGTAGCAAGATCACTAGTAATATAATATTTTTGCCACATGATTACTTAGTGTGGGTTTCACGGGGTGTAGCTTCTGTTCAGTTGTTTATACTCACCAGTACTTATAAAAGTACTGACCCACCAACAGTTTGCTTGTTATCAGGTGCCTGATCGTCCGAGGAAGCGATAGCCGTGCCTCATCCCATGAAACAAAAAATCTGGAGTCGATGCCTTGAGCCGCATCGAGTAGAGCTGCTTTGAGTTACTTTTGTATAGAGGGACATAATGTATGGAACGATGTCATTGTAATCGAGAGATAGAGTGCTTGAGCGAATTGTAACCTCGGCCATGCGTCGCTTGTAACACTTATGAATATCAATGAAGAGCTTGTCTTTCATATGCCATTGTGTTTATTACTTTTCAGCAATATGTGTGCTGCTGCATCAGTATTGAATAGCTTACTTGCCCTTGTATCAAAGATTTGGCCTTGTGCAAGCGCACTTTAGGCTTGCACAGCATCACGCCCGTGCGAGGACGATCGGTTCTGTAGGGACCAAAGCAAGGATGAACGGCCCTGCGGGACCGGGGCGTAACACTAGCATCCATCCGTTCGGGTCAACATAGCGAACGTTATCGTCCTCAAGCCTAACCCTAAGTTTTGCTGCCCCAGTTCTGTAGCTTTGTTCAAGCAATATGGTAAAGTCGGTAACACAGGTTCATTCACTCGGCACAGGGTCGTCTGCCTAATTTCTAGGTCATCTCACAAGGTCATAGGTACAAGTTCAAGCACGTGATACATTGTGCAAATTCGTCGCACGATGATCGCCCTAATTCCTAGGGTCAAACTATTATTTATTTGCATGAGGTGTTCTACCCAAGCTCATTTTTATTCAGATTTCTAAACATCGAGCACAGATTTTTTTGCACTCATCAACACGTTCGCTTGCACGGGGGACGAGTCCGTTCAGTAAAATTCATAATATTCGAGATGCAGGACAAGCCTAGTGATTTGCATAGTCTATCCCTCCAAACATGTTTTTGATAGAATCCCTATCCATTCCGAGTCTAATCCACCAAGCTAAGATTCAATTCTAAACCCTTAAATTATAATTCACGTCGTTCAACCTGATTCATGTATCCATTCACGAAACCATCAAGCATGATTTATTTATTTCAAATTCTTGGCTAACTTATCCTCAAAATATTTTTGATTCACTTGCATTCCTAATTCTTTTATCGTGCCGAACCAAAAGTCAAGACGATCCATAAGTTGTCACGTCTCGGTCTCCTGCAAGTTCAATCACCCTCGTTGGACATGAGATCCTCACGTCAACGCTTCCGCTGGATAGTCGTCCTAATCTGGGCGTGACGTATGCACGAGCATAGAGTTACGTTCGCACAAGACAAGAATATTTGAACGTTATGGTTATCATCGGCACGATCGAGATACCATATTATTTTTACCAAGTTATGTCCATTCATGCAGTGATTATAATTCGTCTAGTAAAATCATCCAACTTCAATGTTACAGTCTGGTAAATCGTCCAAGACCATTCAAATTTTGATACGTTCCATTCATCGAGTTTGTTAGGAATAATCACCAAACATGTTCTCGTGAGTTCGATCATCCCCGTCGTATGTAAAATTACCACGCCGGCGCTCCCGCAGGATAACCGTTCTCGTTGGGATCGATTTCGAGAGTTATCGTTTCAAACTTGATTTCAAGATCGTTCTTCCAAACTCTAAGCCAAATCCATTATCGTTTATCTCTTTCATCGAAACACCATATTCATTTCGAGATAACTTCTATTCGAGCGATATTATATTTAAGTTTAGTCCGGTTGTTTCAATCCGGAATCGCTCGTACGATCCTCTAAGTTTTCAACAAGTTTACTTAACCAAGATATTAATTTCCAATTCCACAATCCCAATTTGATATAAGCCTTATCATTTATTTAAGACAATCTCAAATCGCACGAGACTTATGAATCTATTTGGACATTTCTAAATGATCCATACACCACTCAAAATTGAGTCATCCAATTAAATCCATATTTGATTTGTATCCTCTGATACGAAATATCGTTGAAGCTATTTTCTCAAAATCCAAGCACGATTTTTATATTCGCCTAAGCGATAAATCCAAAAATGTTTCTATCGGTTGGCATTCTAAGTCTGACTTGCCTTATTCCTGAACGATATCCAAATCTCGTTTGCAACTAGCTTTACGCCAAAGGGTCTTGGCGCGATACTCAACACATCTTAGCCGAAAGGATGTGTGTGAAGCTAACCGTTCGGGCAATATTTGATTTGCACTAAATAATTGAGCAAACATGTATAGGCATTTTGGTTTTGCACATAAGTTGTGTTTCCAATATGAGTCTATTCCCAAAGGGACTAGCACAGGTTGGCACAAAGGCCTAAGTACTACAATTTCTATAAAGCAATCATAGCATTCCCATGCACTTTTCAAAAGTATTTAGACTCATTGTTGGAATATTCCATTGGGACATAGAAATAGAGTGTGCACATAACCCAAGAACGAGCTTTCGAAACTGTGAAAATCAAAATAAAGTCCAAAGGCATATAGCCAAGCTCTGATACCAATCTGTCATCGCCCCGATCTCCCGCAGGCTAATCGGCCTTCCCCGCTAGGCGAGAATCACCGCACCAGCGCTCCCGTGAGACGATCGCTTTGGCCCATCCGGGCGTGATGCCGCACGAGCGTGAGCCGCGTCCGTGCAAGGCCGCAGTTCATTCGCTGGCGGTAAGAGGTCTAAGCCACATAGTCACTCAGAATGTCCGAGTGCAGCGAAATTATGAACGCATAGGCGATTTGGTACCAAGTTCACTGAGTCGACAATAGCGAAAGTATTGAATAACACAAGTAGAAGTAAAGCAAACTCTTTATTGATTCAAACAAGTGTTACAGGTGGTGCATAGTCGAGTTTACAAGTCGCTCAAGTCTCTCTCTCTGAAACAGTAAAAGCGTACCAATTGGCTACATTTATGGAATGATACAGACGATGTTCCAATATTATGTATTGTATATGTGCTTCAGTCCCGTAATCGCAATGCTCCAAGGCTCCAGAGTGAACTCCACGCCTTAGCATGCACGAAGGAGGCATCCACACCGAACGAGGTTCTCCCGCACCCTACAAACAACCTGGTGGATTATCAGTACATGAATGCACTGGTGGGGAGGCTACTCGCCCGCTCGACAAATCCAAACATGTAACATAGGTTCCGTGTACCAACTATTATATTGTCTTTCTAGTTGTCTTAGGATCAGTTTCATGGAAATGTTGAATAGCCTAACTCGTGTGGCAGTGTGCCGTACGATATAAGAGGAAGCACGGTGAGACATACCAACTTACCATTTGTCCTTCCCTGTCTACTGCAAACCAAGTTAATTCAAGCACAAGTATTCATATAATGAAATCCAGGCAAATATCTTATGCAAACACAAGTATCACGAGCGAGGTTATGTTTCGGATGCACGATCATTAAGGATTCCTCAAGCGGGTTACATAATACGTTAACTGCTCCATATATACGATTGTGTTATGATCGCTCAGGTATTTTAGATGTTCTTGACCTGATGCAATGACTCGCACACGGATAGCCGCTAAGCGAGGATGACTTATCTATATGAACATGAGTCGCTGGCATAGCCATAAAGGACGGGTGTAGTACATGAAAGAAAATGACGTGCAACTCAAGGATCAGGAGTGCTACAGGTTATTCCTTTCAAAATAGGCGACTACTTTAGTCTATGAGCAAGAATGGCATAAAGGATAGTTCACAGGCGCTACACACCATTCTGCCCGAAATAGGCAGACTAAACAGGGTTCCGTCCGGATCGGATCAGCCCCAGTGCCCCGGTGGTCGTCCGTAGGAACAGAGATCTGAGGATTTCACTTGTTAACAAGTTGTCCGCGATATGCAGGTCAGGGTCTTTCTAATTTCCATAACTTGACATGATAATCCATGATTCTTGTTCTGAACGCGCATTGCTCCACGAGCTATGATTCTTGATGTACTTGGCAGGATTCTCGTTCAGAGGTAGACTTGGTGTGATTATCATTCAGATATAAACTTGATATGATTCTCAATCAGTGTTCTACTTGCCTCGATACATTCCCCTGGTGCTGGGACTGCCTTAGTGACTTAACTGTCCCGGATACTTGCAGGTTCAGTTGCACAGAAGGACTATTCGATAGTCTTCTGGCTGACTCAATGCATGAACAATACGCGATAGTGTTACTTGCTTGTGGCATAATTTCGTGTGGCAAACACTAAGCCAAGGAAACATTCAAGTTAACTTATAAGCAGGCAAGAATGCATTCATAAACATTCACGTTAGCTCGGGCCCGAAGGAAAGCCGAGGATTAAAACCGTAAAGGGACTTCCCAAGCGATATTATCTAGGGTCGTACAGTATAAACAAGTGAACAGTGCACTAAGAAGAGAATATACATATTGTTCTATCGAGGCATAGCAGGGTCCAGTTGCCCAAAGCAAAGGTAGCATGCGAGGGTCTCAATATTAGCAATGTTTCTTTTCCATGTTCTAGCATAAGCAATAAAAGTTGGGATTATTCCCTTAGCCAGGTGCGTTGTATTCTTATTATCATGCAGGGGATGATTTACCTAGCGACTAGCATGTATTATTCCATATTTTAGGTGTGCTGGCTAAGCAAAGACAAATTTACAGTAGCCACCCACCTTAGCGATGATTCGCCTCGGTTGAGCGATACTCCGAGCGAGCCTCTGAAAGCCTAAGCTGAACTCCTGAAGGGACAAGTCTGGATATCCTTTGCCTCAAACGAGTATTCTGGCCTGAGCAAAGCGGGTCGGGACATTGCACTTTTGCCATTTGAATTGGCAGTCCGCTTGAGCGGAATGGGGTATTACACAGATAAAGGAAGGTAGTATCCTAGAGGTGTAGTATAGTAATCTGGGTAGTATGTGCCAGTGAGATAAGTATGCCCATGGCTTAGAACCATAGTATACCAGTAGTATTGGACGTAGTAACCCATGATGTTAAATAATTTAGCTAAGATATAGTTAGCAAGTGACCCTGATTGAGATTGTAATAGTTAGAGATTATACCCATGCATGGTTGTTTCTTCAGTAGAATTGCAGGATTGTGTCTTGGACTATGATTGTTGGGGGTTTGACCGTAGTAAAATTTTTATAAAATGGTGATGACTGGCCCAGAGAGAGGAGCGATGCCTTAAATTTCGAGGACAAATTTTTTTCAAGGGGGGTTGAGTTGTCACTACCACTTTCCCGGAGAGGAATATTTTTGTCTTTTCCTATTATTGGTAATATTATTAATATGGTATTGAGTGGTATTTTTATTTTCAATCATTAGTAATGAAATATTTGGATTAAATTTATTTTACAATAAATTTGGTATAGTTATATATTGTATCTTGTATATGGTTAATGGTTAGTTGTTAGTCATTAGTTAGACTAGTAGTTAGTGAGCCTAATTGGACCTAACTAGACTTGTCATGGACCAATATTAGTTAGACTAAACTTGAGCCATTTCATTAAGTTAAGTGATTAATTAGCCAACCATTAAGAGTGGAAGCTTCTCCCTTAATTATTATTCATTATGACAAGCCCATAGGGACATATTATTCATTAACCAATGCTTGGGAGCCAAGTCACGGGGGACGGCCATGTATAGAGAGGAGTCCTCTCTCTCCTTATTTCATTTTATTCCAAAAATTCTAGATCTAAGTGTTCTTCCCTAAATTTCATATTTCCTCTACAAAACCTACATCAAATCTCTACCAAATATTATCATAATCCATCCCTACTTCACCATTGGAGACTCTAGGAGCAAGGAGAAGATAAGGATCTACAAGGTGGTAAAGAGAGCACAAGTGGAAGGCTCTTTGTGTCCATTTGGAGACTTATATTGGGAATCCATCTTTCAATAGATATAACTCAGTTTTTTCCTTCTAATTAGACTCTAAATATGTAGTTTAATCATTAGGAACCCACCTATGGACTATAGCTACTTATAGGAAGAAGAATAGACTACTAGGGACCCCTATTTTGGAAGTTACCATGTGTTTTGTGTTAATTTTGGGGAAAATCTGAGATTGGTACACCAAGTATTTGTCAATAGGTGAGATTGATGGTTTTATGTTTTTTTTAGTGTTGTGAGCCTAGTATCGTGTCCATAATTGGGTACATGTAGGCCGTACGGGTTGATTTGGTAGTTTTTTCTTCGACACGGGTGCCACACATATGTAAAATTGTGCCATGACACTTGGATTAATGTGTTAGCTCTTAGAATAGGTTCTAATTGCTATTTAGAACTAGTGAATAGAATTTGGGTTGAGTTTGGATAAGTTTGGGGTGCGTATCATTAGCGTCTCATGGCGTATCATGGGATGCACACCACGCATTTGTTAAAATTATAAGTTGGTCATTCTTGGCTTGATTCTCAGTTTTACTCCTGATTATATATTTAAGTACTCATTAGAATAGGTATATATAAGTTTTAATTATTTATATATATATATATATATATATATATATATATATATATATATATATATATATATATATGTGTGTGTGTGTGTGTGTGTGTGTGTATGTGTGTGTGTGTGTGTGTATGTGTGTGTGTGTGTGTGTGTGTGTGTGTGTGTGTGTAAGAGTGTATTGTAGTATACTGTGCTTGGGATCGGGTTGCATTAGGAGCTAGGTTAGGGAGCATGGTGATCAGGTTTTTGCACAGTGGATACAACTTAGCCGCTGCTGCAACATTAGCAACTTGCAAGCAACAGAGCTTGCAAGCAAGACAGGACATTAGATAGGGTATGTCCCAGTTTTAAAGGGAATAGGAGGCAGTAGCAGTAGCAGTATGTTAGGGAGGGAAAGGATATTTAGGAACTTTGATTGGATATGGGGGAAAGAACTAGGAAGCAAATAAAGTAAAGCAACATCAGTCAATACACTAGAGGAGTTGGTGTTTGGTGTCTTGTACTTGGTATGTGGAGGTATTGGGTTTGCAGTATATTAATATTTAGTGATGCCTGTCAGTTGGTGTGAAGGTGTAGCTGTGTCCTGTGTATGGTTTATAAGAGTGCTTGACAAGGAGATGTAGTAATTGGTGCTGTGTGTAGGGGATTTTGTGTATCATATATTGGCTAAGGTAGCAGTGGTGGCAGATGCCATAGCAGCGTATTGCATTACTGCCTTTTTTATCAGCATTAGTATAGTAATGTGCATGGTAAGTATTTGAGTGTTGTGTTTACAAGTTCAAGAGTGAATACCTGTGTATGTGAGGATCAGGAACAATTGGTGTTTCAGTGGGTTATGAGCAACCAAGTATTTATTAGGGTAATCAGGTTCTGTCCCATCTCTGAAGGAAATAAGAAACATCAACTTTAGCAATAGGCTTAAAGAGAGGGGTGTTGTTCTAGACAGTAGAATAAGAGGGACAATAATGAAGGACTAATCGGTTTGCTGTGCACATGCAGATCAGTGAGCAACTGTGCTCCTGTGCACATGCACAGTCGGGCCTTGGGGACATCAATGTATGTGAGCAGCCATGCGTGGTTGGCTTGACAACATGTTAGATGGGTTAGAGGTTAGTATTGATGTTAGTGTTGTTATTAATATATGTTAGAGGGTTGTTAGATTAGTTGTTAGTGTATATGTAAGTTGATGTTAACATTTAGTTTGTATATATAAGTTAGTGTTCATAATTAGTTAATTGATATCTTAGTAAATTTTAGATATTAGCTTAGTGTTAGATGTTATTGTTATATGTAGATGTTAGTAAGTTGATATCTATGTAGTTGTATATATTAGAGATACATGTTAGTATATATATATATATATATATATATATATATATATATATATATATATATATATTAGTGTGTAAATATACTAATTAGTATAAATATTAGAGATGGGTAATACTAGTTCTAGTTTACCTTGAGTAGTACCAAGGTAATGAGAGTTGAGATATCACGGGGTAACGGTATTACATACCAAATGGGTAGCTAGTGATACCAAGATGGCTCAAAAATAAGGTAATCGATATTAAGTTAGTACTAGCTATAGGTAACTAGTGTGTGTGTGTGTCTATATATATATATATATATATATATATATAAGTGATATGTATTGATACTTAGTATTATGATACTCTAGTATCTTGTAATAGCTAGTATAGCCTAGGTAAGCAAGGTATGGACCCAATAACTGGGTTATGGACTCAAACTACCTAGAAATAGCTAGTTTAACCGAGTTTGACTAGTTTGACATAGAGTTGGCCTAGTTTGACTATTTTAACTTAGAATTGGCCTAATGACCTAGAAATAGACTAGTTTAACTTGTTATCATTCCAAAACCTTGTATTGATGTAATATTCTATATATAGGTCTTTGAGGCACCGTTCTGGATATAGTTGATTCTTCTCACTGGATTTTGTAATGACCCATTTCATTTAAGCGGATAGCCGATTCAAATGGCGTAAGTGCAACGACCCGGCCCACTTTGCTCACCGAGAAGACTCGTTTGAGGCAAAGGATTTTCAGACTTAGACCAGACTTAGACTTTTAAATGCTCACTCGGAGTATCGCTCGACCGGGGTAAATCATCGCTAAGGTGGGTGGCTACGATAAACTTGTCTTTGCTTAGCCAGTATACTTAAAATATGGACGATACATGCTAGTGGCTAGGTGAATCACCCCTTGCATGCTAATAAAGAATACAACGCATCTAGCTAAGGGATAATCCTAACTTGTATTTATTGTGTTAGAACATGGAAATAAAACCTTGTTTATAAATGGACACTCGCATGCTACCTTTGCTTCGTGCAAGTAGATCCCGCTATGCCCCGAGTAGATCATTATATACTCTCTGTAGTGCACTGTTCACTTATTTACACTGTATGCCCCTAGATTATATCACTCGATATATCCCTGTACGGTTACACCCCTCATTTTACCCTTAGACCCGCGCCAACGTAAATGGTTATATTTCATATAAATGCATGCTTGCCTGCTTACCTTGTAGTTTGTACTTATTGTCTCGTTTCAATGCTTGTCACTTATATTATGCCACAATCAAGTAACACTATCGCGTATCGTGCATGCATCTAGTTAGCCAGAAGACTATCAAATAGTCCATCTGTGCAATATGAACCTGAAAGTATCCGGGAGCGTAGGGTCGCCAAGGCATCCCCGAACCAGGGATTTGCACCATCTCAAGTTTAACTCTAAACAAGAATCATGTCAAGCAAATCAAGAATTATAACTCATGGCGCATACTCGGTCTAAACAAGAATCAAGAATTTATATGTCATGTCAAGAATCCCATGAACCTGAGACCCAAGACTTGTATGTCGCGGATAACTTGTGCATATGGTATTCATGTTCAGGTTTCTACGAATGATCGTCGGGACACCGGGGCTGATCCTATCTGGACGAAACTTTTCGATAGTTGCCTGGTAGTGGTAGGCATGAAGTGAACGCCCCCTTTGCCTCGTGTTGCACTCCATACCGTCCCGGGCAAAGGTGGTGTGTAGCGACTCCTGACCTCACGCATCTAATATCGCTCTGAGACTATAACTCGTCCTTTATGGCTATGCCAGTGACTCATGTTCATATAGATAAGTCATCATCGCTTAGCGGCAATCCGCGTGCGAGTCAATGCATCTCATCCAGTAATCAAAAATACTTGAATGATCATGAGCATAACACACTTGTATATATGGAATACTTGAACATCTTCTGTAACACACCTGATAATCTGTATAACTCGTGCCTTCGAAACAGTACCTCGCACATGACACTTTGCTTGCTTATGTTATTGCCCTAGATTTTATTATATATATGCTCGTGCTTGATTTAACTTAGTTTTTCTTGGACATGGAAGGACGAACTATAAGTTGGTAAGTCTCGTCGTATTTTTTTTATATCGTATGGCACACTGCCACACGAGTTAGGCTTTTCATAAATGCCATAAAACTGATCCTAAGGCAAGACTAAAAAGATAACTTAATAGATGGTGCACGGAACCTATATACCGCGTTTGTATTTGTCGAGCAGGCGAAAAGCCTCTCCACAAGTGCATTTATGTACTGATAATCCACCAGATTGCTTATAGGGTATGAGAGAACCTCGTTCGGTAGAGATGCCCCCTTCGTTCGTACTAAGGTATGGAGTTCATTCTGGAGCCTTGGAGCGTTGCGTCCGGAACTGAAGCACATATACAAGGCATAATATTGGAACATCGCCTATGTATTATTCCACAAATATAGCCACTTGGCACGCTTTTACTATTTCAGAGAGAGAGAGAGAGAGGCTTGAAAGACTTATAATCTTGGCCTAGCGCTGCCTGTAACACTTGTCCAATATCAATTAAGAGCTTGTTTTACTTCTATACTTATATTATTCAATGATTCCACTATTGACGACTATGTGAACTTGTTACCAATCGCTTGTGCATTTTTTATTCCACTGCACTAGGACTATCTGTGCGACTCTGTGGCTTAGTCATCTTACCGCCTGTTCAGATTATGGCCTTGCACGGGCATGGCTTACGCTCGTGCAACATCATGCCCAGATAGGTTAGATCGTCCCGCGGGAGCACTGTCGCGGTGATTTGCGACTAGCGGGGACGGCCGATTACCTGCGGGAGATCGGGGCATGACATATTGGTATCAGAGTATGGCTTTACACCTTTGGACTTCTTATCGATTTTCTCAGTTTTGAAAGCTCATTCGTGGGTTATATGCATACACTCTCTCTCTCGTTGACCCATAGGATATTCCAAATAATGAGTCTAAATATATTTAAAAGTGCATGTGAGTGATAAGATTGCATATACAAAATTATGATACAAAGGCATTTGTTCCGACCTGTGTTAGACTTTGTAGGAATAGACTCGTGCTAGAATTGGAAGTTATGTGTAAACCTGAGTACCTATACATGATCACCAAGCTAGTCAGTGTACGGAATAGATATCGTTCGGACGGTTAGCAATGCACACAGCCTTTCGGCTAAGTTGTGTTAAGTATCGCGCACCAAGACCCTTTTGTGTAAGCAAGTTTGCAAACGAGATTGGGATATCGTTCAGAATAAAGATAAGTCAGACTTAGAATGGCAACTGATAGAAACATTTTCAGTTTATTGCTAAGGCGAACATAGAGAATCGTACTTGGATTTTAGAAATAGTTCGAACGGTATTTCATGTCGGCAGATACAAATCATATATGGTTTGCTTAGATGACATCAACTAGATATACACGAGACTAAGATTTATCAGGCGATACTTAGGTATCGTGCAGGAATTCTAAAGAATAACTTACTGAATATGCTTGTGATTGATGCAAACATGATTGAGGATTTGATTGGGTGACTCGATTCCTGAGTAGTATATGGTTCATTTTAGAAATGTCCAAACAAATTCATAGGTCTCGTGCGATAGTTGGATTGAACGATTTGAGAATATCTTGAACAAGTGATAAGGCTTTTATCAAATAAAGATTTAAGGAAATGGAAATTAATACTTGGTAAAGGAAACTTGGTGGAAACTTGATGGATCATGCGAGCGATTTCAAATTGAAATAAACGGATTGAACTTGAATACAATATCGCTCGAATAAAAGTTAGTCAGACAAAAGAATATTATGGTTCGATGAAAGAGGTAAGCGATAATGGATTTAACCTGGAGTTTGGAAGAACGATCTTGAATCTAGTTCGAAAAAATAATCATCAAATTAGTCCCAAACGAGAACGATTATCCTGCAGGAGCATCGACGTAGTAATTTCACGTACGGCGGGGATAATCGAACTCACAGGAACATGTTCGATGATTATTTCAAATGAACTCGATGAATGGAATGTATCAAA
Source organism: Iris macrosiphon (assembly GCA_036927795.1). Taxonomy (NCBI): domain Eukaryota; kingdom Viridiplantae; phylum Streptophyta; class Magnoliopsida; order Asparagales; family Iridaceae; genus Iris; species Iris macrosiphon. The sequence goes on from JAYESA010000005.1 coordinate 59,395,755, forward strand.
AGTGGATAGACTTTGGCTTGAATATTTAAAACTTAGTTGTTTGAGGAATGCTAGAAGTAGACTATGGATTTATCAAACGGTAACATTGAAGTCGGATAATTTTGCTAGACAAATTATAATTACTGCATGAATGGACATGACTTGATAGATTTTATATATAACTTGGATGGAGCAAAGAAAAATGATAAGGTATCTTGATTATTTTGATGATAACCATAACGTTTGACGATCTTGTCTTGTACGAGCGCAACTCTATGCTCGTACATACGTCACGTCCGGATTAGGACGATTATCCAGTGAGAGCGTTAGCCTGGAGATCTCATGTCCAACGAGGATGATCGAACTTACAGAAGACCAGAACGTGACAACTGATGGATCATCTTGACTTATGGTTCGACACGATAAGATAAATTTGGGAATACAAGTGAATCGGATGTGTTTTAGGGATAAGTTATCCTAGAACCTGGAGTAAATCATGCTTGATGGTTTTGTGAACGGATACATAAATTATGTTGGATGACTTAGAGTTATAATCAAAGGTTTAGAATTGAATCTTGGCTTGGTGGTCTAGACTTGGAATGTATATATGGATTCTATCAAACATATTTAAGGAGATAGACTATGCGAATCGTTAGGCTTGTCCTGCAACTTGGATATCATATATTTTACTGAACAAACTCGAATCATGTGCAAATGAACGTGTTAAGGTGTGTAGGATGATCCGTGCTCGATGTTTAGAAATCTGAGTGAAACGAGCTTGTGTAGAATATCTTGTACAAACGAACAATGGTTTTACCTTAAGAATTAGGACAATCATCGTGCGATGAATTTATACAATGAATCGTGTGCTTGAACTTGTACCTATGACCCTGTGAGCTGACCTAGTAATTAGGAAGACGATCCTGTGCCGAGTGAAAGAACCTGTGTGACTGACTTTAGAACATTGCTCGAACAAGCCATATAACTGGGGCAGCAAAACTTAGTGTTAGGCTTGAAACGGTAACATGTGTTGTGTTTGACCCAAACAAAATAAAATGATAGGACATAGATGCTAGTTGGTAAATAGGATATATCATGCTTAACGGTAGTGTAAAGCTTGATTTGAGGTGGAATAAAAAATGACTTAGAAATTTTATTGACCCTATTAGAAGTATCCTTGTGATTCATAAGACGAGAACCCTTGAGATTTTTGCAAGTAGCTTGTCCGAATTCAATATCGCTAAGTTTGGTTGAATGCATATGTTTGAGGGATGCCTTAAACGTATGCACAATCCAAGATCCAGTGATATGTTGAACTCGAGTGCAAAGACTTCGCTATCGCTAAGTTGGTTGACATGCATATGTTTGAAGGATGCTTTGAATATGTGCACGATCCAGACTCGCGATATGCTGATCTCGAATGCTAGTACAAATGAATATGTTAGATCCGCATGGACAAGTATGACGACTTAGATAAGTTTGCCTCAGCCTTAGATCATCATTCAAGATGGATTGTAACGGATTCCGTGTTAAGCGATATATGTTCCGTGCTAAGGCACATTAGAGACCGAGTCACAGCTTGGATTGAAAGATAGAGTTATTCAATGAGATCGACCCAGCATACACACGACATGATATAAGAAACGAGTAGGAAATTATGTTTGAACAAACTAGTGGTAATGATTGCTATGCTTGAGATATATTCGATAGTGCATTAGAACAGCTTGCGCTCAGGAAGTCTCGAGGACGAGAATTTTTTTGAGTGGTGTATAATATAATGACCCATTCCGTTCAAGCGGATAGCCGATTCAAATGGCACAAGTACAATGACTCGACCCACTTTGCTCAGCGAGAAGAATCATTTGAGGCAAAGGATTTCTAGACTTGGCCCTTCAGGAGTTCAGACTTAGACTTTCAAAGGCTCGCTCTGAGTATCGCTCGACCTAGGCGAATCATCGCTAAGGTGGGTAGCTACGATGAACATGTCTTTGCTTAGCAAGTACACTTAAAATATGGACGATACATGCTACTCGCTAGGTGAATCACCCCTTGCATGCTAATAAAGAATACAACGCACCTAGCTAAGAGAATAATCCCAACTTGTATTGCTTGTGTTAGAACATAAAAATGAAACCTTGTTTATAAATGGACCCTCGCATGCTACCTTTGCTTCGTGCAAATAGACCCCGCTATGCCTTGAGTAGATCATTAAATACTCTTTGTAGTATACAGTTTACTTGTTTACACTACACGTCCCTAGATTATGTCGCTCGATATGTCCCTGTACGGTTCACCCCTCGCTTTACCCTTAGACCCGCGCCAACGTAAATGCTTATATTTCATATAAATGCATGCTTGCCTTCTTATCTTATAGTTTGTACTCATTGTCTCGTTTCAATGCTTGTCACTTATATTATGCCACAATCAAGTAACACTATTATGTATCGTGCATAGATCTAGTTAGCCAGAAGACTATCAAATAGTCCTTCTGTGCAATATGAACCTGCAAGTATCCGAGACCGTTGAGTCACCAAGGCATCCCCGAACCAGGGGATTATACCATATCAATTTTAACTCTAAACAAGAATTATGTCAAGCAAATCAAGAATCATAACTCGTGGAGCATACTCGTTATGAACAATAATCAAGAATTTATATGTCATGTCAAAAATCCCGTAAACTTGAGACCCAAGACTTGCATGTCGCGGACAACTTGTGCATAAGGTATTCATGTTCCGGTTCCTGCGGACGATCGTCGGGGCACCGGGGCCGATCTGATCTGGAAGAAACTTTTTGATAGTCACTTGGTAGTGGGCGACATTGAGTGAATGCCCCCTGGTCTCGTATTGCACTCCATACCATCCTGGGCGAAGGTGGGGTATAGCGACTCCTGACCTCACGCATCTAATATCGCCCCGAGACTATAACTCTTCCTTTATGGTTATGCCAGTGACTCATTTTTATATAGATAAGTCATCATCGCTTAGCGGCAATCTATATGCGAGTCAATGCATCATATCCAGTAATCGAAAAGACCTGAATGATGATAAGCATAACACACTTGTACATATGGAACACTTGAACATCTTTTGTAACACACCTGATAATCCGTATAACTCGTGCCTCCAAAATAATACCTCACACATGACTCTTTTCTCATGTTATTTGTAGCGTCTCGTTCTCCCGGTGCGGAGAGCGCGGCTAAGAAATACAAGAAGGTATCGTTTGATCGGGATAGATTGAATTAAGAACTCGTCCTCGTTATGGATATGTTTCTTCGGAATCGATTCCCATATTCAGTGGACCGCGCCCCAAGGATCGGCTTAGTGGCAGAGTCAGGAGGGACCTCTCCGCTGTTATCTTTTACTGCCTCGATTTTCGATGTCGCTTGTTGCTTTCGTACTTTGAGTTGGTTTTGGGATTTGCTTATTTTCCTTGAACGGTTTCGATGGTTTTCATTGTTTTCGTTCATTGACTTGCACTTCTATTCCGAGATTGGAAAGAGAGGAAGAAGTATTAATTGAGCTGTTCGTGTGCAGGTGAACGAGCAGTAGGCGGCTTGCGAGCGGAGTCGTGAAGCGCCTCTTTCCTTCTCCCTTCCAAACATCGAAGTGAGTGGCTACCAACCCGATTAGCTAGCCCTGCTTCCAGCTTCACAGCTAATAATCTGTATTCTCCTTTGCCCCGATCAAACGATACCAAGTAATAATAAAAGAAACCAAGATAAAAGAGAACAGACTTGGTTATATGCTTGTCAATAAACTTCACGAACGGATACTTAAATGCATGCTTGTTCGCTTGGGAAAATTATTGCTTGTCTTATACATTGCTTGTCTTGTACTCTTGTTGCCCAACTACAGATTGTTAACTTGTATATTGTACGATCATGGACAACTTATGCACAGGGTAATGGTCTTGCGGACGATGCTGGGGCACTGGCATCGATCCGGTCCGGGCGAGACCGATTGTTTAGTCTCTTGTTCTTGGCGGAATGGCTTGCAATGCCCCTTGTACTTTCGTTGCATGCCATTCTCGTCAAAGACTATCGTCCATTATGGCAACCAAGCCAGTGATCATCTTGTATATTTAAACCTGTTGTAAACTAACTTGTGTCTTCGTGGCAGGGAAGGCAAGGTAAGTATTGTGCAGGTAATTCAGACGGTCAGATAAAATCCACCGAATGGTGGCACGTTCATTTCAGTAAATTCTATATGCTGCTTACTTGTAAATGAACTAAGGCAAGATAGAAACCCACAAATATGCATGCTTCATTAAAATAACGTGTTGATTGGTATAGTCAGGCTAGCTCGCCTTCACCAGCATGTTTTGATATGCTGACCCTCATTGAAACAGGTTCTCCGCACCAAGGCGAACCGAGCGAGGAGCCGAAGTCGTCTTCCGGATCCAGTCCAGCTGTTGGCGCATCTTCACCGCGCCCTCGAAGCATTTTGAAGTCAGGAGCTTGCAACTCTTCATACACAAATGCAGCTCCGTGGCAAAGCTATCCTCCAGCCTGGAGGTCCTTATTATTTTGAGTTTATAAAGGGATGTAATGTACAGGACTGCTATCTCATTTTGAGTCAACTCTTTTGTAAGCCCGTGCGGCATTTTAGATGACTCGTTCAAGAGTTTGTAATAGATGTTCATTATCAATAAAAAGAACTTTTCCATGTTAAATCTGTGTTTCAATTTATCTGCGTACTCTGAATATGTGCTTGCTATGCAAATCATTAAAGCCTTGTGCGGGCGCAACCCCAGGCCCGCACGACGGTCACGAGTCGGGGGATGCCTCAATTGATTCTACGGAATTGGGTCGTGACAAAGTGGTATCAGAGCACAGATTCAAGTTCCTTAGACTTTGTGCTGGAAAAGTTCCTTTAACGATCAATTCCTGTACGAACTCTTGAACTCGCTAGGCCAAAATGAGATACGTTCATGCAATAAGTCCATAATACATTATGATCCTAATGTAATTTACCTTCTTTTGAAGGAATGGCTCCAGCGCAATCTGCAGCGCAACCACCGAACGAAACACAAAAAGTAGTTCGGGTACTTCGGGAAGTTCAGAGAGCCAGCGAGCCGTGCCAAGCATCGATCCCGTCCAATGAATGTTGCAGATGTTCGAGGCAAACCAACAAAGGGACGAGGCTCGCTATGAACGGGCCAAGAAGCGGGCGGAAGAGAGTCAGCTCAAGTTTCAAGACAATATAGAAGCACGATTCTCAGTCCAACAGAAGCAGGTAGATACCCTGCAGCAGATCGTTCAGACTTTGGCATCCAACCAGTCCACGACAACGCCAGCGACTCCGGTGGAACAGCCCGTGCGTAAAGTAGAGACGCCGCAAATTCCAAGGGCGAGGGATGTGACTGCCTTCGACTTTGGCCACTTCAAGAAAGTCTGCAACACCCCATTCAACGGGACTGAGGACCCAGTCGTAGCTCTAGATTGGTTGGCCGAACTTGAAGATCACTTCGTTCTGCTAGAGGTCCCCGAAGACAAGCGCGTCGCCTGCGTGCAACTATAGCTCCGCCTCAATGCGCACGATTGGTGGGACGTGCATCGACGATCTCTCCAATTTGATCACGGAGAGGAGGCGATCTCGTGGACGACTTTTCGTGCTGCGTTCGAAGAGGAGTTTGTACCCCCTCCAGTCCAACGCCAGATGGAGAACGAGTTCGTCCAGCTGCGGCAAGGCAGCATGATAGTTAAAGAGTACTCCGCCGAGTTCAACCGACTCTCCAAATTTGCTAGGGCCTATTTACCTGATGTAGCGAGTCGAGCTAGAAGGTTTGAAGGTGGACTACGCCCTGTTATCCATTCGCACGTAGCCGTTCCTCAGTATCGAACAATGCGTGAAGTCATGAATCACGTCCTGTCGCTCGAACCACACTATCCTCACGTTCCTGCCAGCGCTGTGCATACATCCAGTCACAAACGCCAAAGCGATGAGAGAGAAAACAACGCTGCAAAGCGTCACAATGTCGGTGGGAAGCAGAAAGCAAACCAGCCTTGTAGTTTCTGCAAAAAGACGGGACATGCAATCGACAAATGTCGCCTAAAACTTGGTTTATGCCTAGCCTGTGGCGGATCAGACCATTCTGTTCGTGATTGTTCCTTGAGTCATGATCGCCGTCCTGAACACAATAACCCCTAACGGTAGGTCCAATTCTTAAGTTTCGGGACGAAACTTTCAATTAGTTGGGTAGGATGTAGCGCCCCGTTCTCCCGGTGCGGAGAGCGCGGCTAAGAAATACAAGACGGTATCGTTCGATCGGGATAGATTGAATTAAGAACTCGTCCTCGTTATGGATTTGTTTCTTCGGAATCGATTCCCATATTCAGTGGACCGTGCCCCAAGGATCGGCTTAGCGGCAGAGTCAGGACGGACCTCTCCGCTGTTATCTTTTACTGCCTCAATTTTCGATGTCACTTTTTGCTTTCGTGCTTTGAGTTGGTTTTGGGATTTGCTTGTTTTCTTTGAACGGTTTCGATGGTTTTCATTGTTTTCGTTCATTGACTTGCACTTCTATTCCGAGATTGGAAAGAGAGGAAGAAGTATTAATCGAGCTGTTCGTGTGCAGGTGAACGAGCAGTAGGCGGCTTGCGAGCGGAGTCGTGAAGTGCCTCTTTCCTTCTCCCTTCCAAACATCGAAGTGAGTGGCTACCAACCCGATTAGCTAGCCCTGCTTCCAGCTTTACAGCTAATAATCTGTATTCTCCTTTGCCCCTATCAAACGATACCAAGTAATAATAAAAGAAACTAAGATAAAAGAGAACAGACTTGGTTATATGCTTGTCAATAAACTTCCCGAACGGATACTTAAATGTAAGCTTGTTCGCTTGGGAAAATTATTGCTTGTCTTGTACATTGCTTGTCTTGTACTCTTGTTGCCTCAACTACAGATTGTTAACTTGTATATTGTACGATCATGGACAACTTGTGCACAGGGTAACGATCTTGCGGACGATGCTGGGGCACTGGCATCGATCCGGTCCGGGCGAGACCTATTATTTAGTCTCTTGTTCTTGGTGGAATGGCTTGCAACGCCCCTTATACTTTCGTTGCATGCCATTCTCGTCAAAGACTATCGTCCATTATGGCAACCAAGCCAGTGATCATCTTGTATATTTAAACCTGTTGCAAACTAACTTGTGTCTTCGTGGCAGGGAAGACAAGGTAAGTATTGTGCAAGTAATTCAGACGGTCAGGTAAAATCCACCGAACGGTGGCACATTTATTTCAGTAAATTCTATATGCTGCTTACTTGTAAATGAACTAAGGCAAGATAGAAACCCACAAATATGCATGCTTCATTAAAACAACGTGTTGATTGGTATAGTCAGGCTAGCTCGCCTTCACCAGCATGTTTCTATATGCTGACCCTCGTTGAAACAGGTTCTCCGCACCAAGGCGAACCGAGCGAGGAGCCAAAGTCGTCTTCCCGATCCAGTCCAGCTGTTGGCCCATCTTCACCGCGCCCTCGAAGCATTTTGAAGTCAGGAGCTTGCAACTCTTCATACACAAATGCAGCTCCGTGGCAAAGCTATCCTCCAGCCTGGAGATCCTTATCATTTTGAGTTTATAAAGGGATGTAATGTACATGACTACTATCTCATTTTGAGTCAACTCTTTTGTAAGCCCGTGCGGCATTTTAGATGACTCGTTCAAGAGTTTGTAATAGATGTTCATTATCAATAAAGAGAACTTTTCCATGTTAAATCTGTGTTTCAATTTATCTGCGTACTCTGAATATGTGCTTGCTATGCAAATCATTAAAGCCTTGTGCGGGCGCAACCCCAGGCCCGCACGGCGGTCACGAGTCGGGGGACGACTCAATTGATTCTACGGAATTGGGTCGTGACATTATTGTCCTAGATTTTATTATATATATGCTCGTGCTTGATTTAACTTGGTTTTTCTTGGATAAGGAAGGACGAATGGTAAGTTGGTAAGTCTCATCGTATTTTTTTTATATCATACGGCGCATTGCCATATTAGTTAGGCTTTTCATAAATGCCATGAAACTGATCCTAAGGCAAGACTAGAAAGATAACTTAATAGATGGTGCATGAAACCTATATACCGTATTTGTATTTGTCGAGCGGGCGAGAAGCCTCTTCACCAGTGCATTCATGTACTAATAAACCACGAGATTGCATGTAGAGTGCGAGAGAACCTCGTTCGGTATGGATGCCCCTTTCGTACGTACTAAGGAATGGAGTTCACTTTGGAACGTTGCGTCCAGAACTGAAGCACATATACAAGACATAATATTGGAATATCGCCTATGTATCATTCCAAAAATATAGCCACTTGGCACGCTTTTACTGTTTCAGAGAGAGAGAGGCTTGAAAGACATGTAATCTCGGCCTAGCATCCCCTGTAACACTTGTTCAATATCAATAAAGAGCTTATTTTACTTCTATACTTGTGTTATTCAATGCTTCCACTATTAACGACTCTGTGAACTTATTACCAATCGCCTATGCGTTTCTTATTCTGCTGTACTCGGACTATCTGTGCGACTATGTGGCTTAGTCATCTTACTACCTGTTCGGATGGGCGCGGCTTACGCTCGTGCGGAATTACGCCCAGATGGGTTCGATCATCCCGCGGGAGCGCTGTTGCGGTAATTCGGGACTAGCGGGGACGGCCGATTACTTGTGGGAGATCGGGGCGTGACAAATTTTAGGCGAGTATATCTCTCTGTTAGTTTCCATTTTAATAGTTTATATATCACATATTCTAGAACTGTTTAATTGATTCTGACATAGTGGTCACACAGTCTGGTACTATATGGGAAAGACTATCTAATAGTCGTTCCGTGCAAGTATAAACCTGAAAGTATTTGGGACCGTTAGGTCGCCAAGGCAGTTCCCGAACTAGGGGAATGCACCAAGTCAAGTTAAACTCTGAACGAGAACCATGTCAAGATAAGCAATAATCATAGATCATGGAGCAATACTCATTCTGAACAAGAATCAAGATCCTGCCTAGTACCTGATATATCCTGACTTGTACATGTACCTATACCTGTACCTGCGATAATAAAAAATATTTGAGGATACTCTCAGTCACGGACAACTTGTGCACAATAGAATTTTCGAATCCAAGTTCTACGGATGGTCATCGGGGCACTGGGGCCGATCCGATCTAGACAAAACCTCCAGACTGTAGTCGCCTGGTTCAGGCTGAGATGGGTGCAATGCCCCATGTTCCTGCTTGTACCTCATCTCTGCCCCGAGACTATACCGTCCTCTATGGCGTCGTGATAGTGACCTGTTCATATAGATTAAGTTGGCTCGATTATGATAACCTGCATACGAGTTATTGTATTGTGGCGACTGTTCTGAGTATCATCTCCGTATCTAAATATCTAAGACATCTATCTTAACACACCTGAGTAATCTATTGCAATCCATCAAAGTATAACATATCTGAGTAATCCGTGTAACTCGTGACCCCGAATCAGGAACTTGCTCGTGACACTAGTGTTTGCTTATGCAAGTCCTTGGATTTCATACATATATATTCATGTTTGATTTAATTTGGTTTTATCATGGACAGGGAAGGACAAATGGTAAGTTGGTAACTCTTGCCGTGTTACTCTTATATCACACATCGCACTGCCATTCGAGTTAGGCTTTTCATTATGCCATGAAACTGATCCTAAGGCAAGTTTAGAAAGACAACTCAATAGATGGTACACGGAACCTATATAACGTGTTTAGATTTTTTGAGCGGACGAGAAGCCTCCCCACCAGTGCACTCATGTTACTGATAACCCACCAGATTCCTTGTACGGTGAGAGAGAATCTCGTTCATTGCAGAAACCCCTCCGTGCTTGCTAAGGCGTGGGGTTAGCTCTAGAGCCTTGGAGCGTTGCGTCCGGAGCTGAAGCGCATATACAAGACATAATATTGGAACATCGCCTATGCATCATTCCATGTTATAAGCTACTTGGCACACTTTTATTTTTTCGAGAGAGAGGGCTTCAGCGACTTGTAATCTCGGCATAGCGCTGTTTGTAATACTGATTCAATATCAATAAAGTGCTTATTTTACATCTATACTTGTGTTATTCAATGATTCCGCTATTAACGCCTCTGTAAACTTGTTACCAATCGACTGTTCATTTTTTTCTGCTATATTCAGATATCTGTGCGACTCTGTGGCTTAGTCATTTTATTGCCTGTTCGAATCATTGTCTTATACGGGCGCAGCTTGTGCTCGTGCGGCATCACAACCTGATGGGCACGATCATCCTGCGGGAGCGCTAGCACGGTAATTCACACCTAGCGACGACGGCCGATCCTGTGGGAGATGGAGACATAAAATATTGGTATCAGAGCACGACTTTACGTCCTTGGACTTCTTATTAATTCTCTCAGTTTTGAAAGCTCGTTTATGGGTTATGTGCATACGCTCCCTCTCGTTGTCCCGTCGGAATATTCTATACAATGAGTCTAAATAATTTCAAAAATTGTATATGATTGATATGGTTGCTTAAACGAGATAATTATGTGAAGACCCTTGTGCTGACATGTAATAGACTTTGTGGGAATAGACTCGTTCTTAAAATTTATAATTTATCTGCGAACCCGAATACCTATACGTGATTAACAAGTGGGTTAGTGTACGAGATAGAATATCGTTCGGATGGTTAGCTATGCACACAGCCTTTCACCTAAGTTATGTTGAGTATCACGTGCTAAGACCCTTTGGTGTGAGCTAGTTTTTGAGCGAGTTTGGGATATCGTTCAGGAAAAGATAAGTCAGACTTAGATGGAAACCGATAAAAATGTTATCAGATTATCATTAAGACGAATATAGAGGATCGTGCTTGGATTTTAAGAAATGGTTCAAACAGTTATTCGCATTAATAAGTTACAAATCAAATATGGTTTACTGGATGACTAGCAATAGGGATATCTAAGAGACTAAGATTTATTAAAGCGATGATTAGGTATCGTGTTGGAGTTTTAAGGAATGAATTGGATATGCAAACGAGTGATGTGAACATGATTGAGGATTTAATTGGATGACTTGATTCTTGAGTGGTGTATGGATTATTTTGGAAATGTTCGAGCAAATTTGAAGACCTCGTATGATAGTTGGTTCGAATGATTGAGAATGTGTTGAACAAGTGATAAGGATTTAATTTAAATTAATATCTTGGTTGAGAAAACTTGAGTAGGATATCGCTCGATAGAAGTTAGCTTAAGAATGGATATTATGGTTTAGAATTAATAGACTTGATATGGTATTGATAATTAGAAGATAGCACGGATTGATACAAGTAAATGTATGTTGTGGTTCGATAAAAGAGATAAGCGATAACAGATTTGATCTTGAATTGGACGAACAATCTTGAATCTAGATCAAAAGAAAACCCTCGACAATCAGGCCTGATCGAAAATGATTATCCCGTGGGAGCACTGATTCACATCCAGCGGGGATGATCGAACTCACGAGAACATGTCCGAAAATTATTCATACGAACTCGATAAAATAGAAAGTAACAAAGGTGGATAGACTTTGGCTTGAGTATTAAACTTAGTTGTTGAGGAATGCTGGAAGTAGAATATAGATTTATTGAACGGTAACATTAAAGTTGGATGATTTGGCTAGACGAATTATGATCCCCGCATGGATGAACATAACTTGGTGGATATATATATATATATATATATATATATATATATATATATATAACTTGGATGGAGCGAAGTGTATTGATAAGGTATCTCGATCGTTTCGATGATAACCATAACGTTTGACATTCTTGTCTTGTGCGAACGTAACTCCATGCTTGTACATGTGTCACTCCCGAATTAGGATGATTATCCAGCAGGAGCGTTGGTGAGGTGATCTCACGTCCAGTGAGGATAATCGAACTTACAGAAGACCGGAGCGTGATAATTGAATAATCGTCTTGACTTGTGGTTCAACACAATAAGACGAGTTTGAGAATGCAAGTGAATCAGAAGTGTTTCATGGATGAGTCAGTCTAGAACATGGAGTAGGACACGCTTGATATACGTGAATCATGTTTGATGACTTGGAGTTATGATTGAGATTAAATATTTAGAATTGAATCATGGCTTGGTGGTCTAGACTTAGAATGGCGATCATATCATGTGTTTGAGGAAATAGACTATACGAATTGCTAGGCTTGACATCCGACATGGATACATCATGGATTTGACTGAATGAACCCGAACCCTGTACAACGAATATGCTGATGTGTGTAGGATGATCTGTGCTCGATGTTTAGAAATCTGAGTAAAACGAGCTTGGATAGAATAGCCCGTACAAAAGAATAAGAGTTTAACCTTAGGAATTAGGACGAGCATCGTGCGACAACTTTTTACGATAAGTCATGAGCATAAACTGTACCTATGACCTTGTAAGCTGACCTAGTAATTAGGCAGACGACCCTGTGCCGAGTGAAAGAACTTGTGTGACTGATTTTAGAATGTTGCTTGAGAAAGCATAAAACTGGGGCAGCAAGAGTTATAGTTATACTTGGAACGGTAAGTATGTGATATGTTTGACACGTACGGAATGGACGATAGGAAATGGACGCTAGTCGGTAGATCGAATAGATCGTGCTTGATGGTAGTGCAATGCTTGGTTGAGTAAAATTTGGAAATGACTTAGATTTTTAATTGACCCTGCTTGAGGAATCATGATGAACAATGAACGAGAACCCTAAAGATTTTTGCAAGTAGCTCGTCCGACTCCGCTATCGCTAAGTTGGTTAAATTATATGTGTTTCAGGGACGCCTGGAATATGTATACGATCCAAACTCAGTGATGTGCTAAACTCGAATGTTGTTATAAGTGAATGTGTTAGATACGCTTAGATGAATATAACGATTTTGATAAATTTTCCTCACCCCTAGATCATCATTTAAGATGGATTATAACGTTGTAAAACCCAATATTTTTAAATATTATATTTATTTAATTAATTAGTTATTGAATTTATTTATATTATTACGTAGTTATTTAGATAATATATACGTAGTTATTTAATTACCTAGATAAATATTTATTTAGAATCATTGCACAAAATCTATTATTTTGATTTTAGAAATATTTGTGGAAGAGTGATAGATTTTTTTAGAATCTATTTTAGGTACAAATGTATTTTTATATATACCTTAATAATATATATAAATAATATATAGTCGTAATAATAATAAATAATAAGTATTATTTGTATTTATAATAATAATAATAATAATATTAGTAAGAATAATAATTATAGTAATAATAATAATAAAAATAGAAAACAAAAAGAAATAGAAAACAAAAAGAAGTAAAAAGAAATAGAAAAGAGTAAAAGATAAAAAGAAAAAAAAGGAAAAGAAAAAGAAGTTAAAAAAAAAGAAAAAAAAAAGAGGAAAAGAAGCCTTAATCTAATCCCTTAAAACCCTAGCCCACACAACCTAACCAACAGCTAATCCCCTTAACCCAGCCCCGCTGCCCAGAGCACTCATCCGCGAAGAATGCACAGCGCCTCCCCCCCCCCCCGCTAACATACTATATATATATATATATACTTTTAATCCCCAAAACCCTAACCCTAAATCTCCTTCCTCGACCCTGCGACCGCGCCGACTCCAGAGCCACCGCCGCCGCCAGGGCATCCACCGCCGCCGCGACCAGCGTCCGCGACCGCGCCCCGCGTAAGCACCGCGACAGAAAACTGCATCAACTTAGCCCTGTTCACGCCCCGATTCCTGCGCCATCGCTCGACCAAAGTCGACTCCGTCTTCATCGGTATGTTCACGACCTATCCCTCTTCCAACGCTGTGTATTAGTTTACTTCGAACAGCGCGTAACCCTAGGTGAAAACTGAGACCAAGATGGAGAAAAAAGACCACTTTTATTCTCAGTAAAACTATTGTAACCATCAATGTTCAAGGACTCGTATCTTCCACAGAGATCAAACTTAGAAATTTCTTTTGCAATGTGAAGACCACCTAACCTAGATTATTTTCTATTAATTGCTTTATTTTATTTGATGCTTTATGTAGAATTAAACTAAGTTAAAAATTACGAAAAATCTGTTTTTGCAAACTTTAAAATTTGCGATACGGAGCGCGTCCCGCCAAACGGGACCGTCCCATCGCTTACCAAGTGCACCGAATGGCGCACATGGTATGTCCAGACGTGTGGGCTTTCGTAAAAACTGATTTGGACGCGTGTGCGCGTCGGAATCAGCCCGTATCCGCAAAAAGTCCCATATCACGACTTTTGTAAAATACCGCACCATTTATTGTACGCTCATCGGAATGCAACAAAAATTGGGCCATTGGACTCGTGGTATCGCGCTGGTCCTGTGACCCAAGTTTCACGCAATTCTGAGACAGTTGACCAAGCCGCCTATTTGCGGGCCCTACGGTTAACTTTTTGGGCGAATTTGTGTTCGGCTCAACGAAATCCAAAATTGGACGTATCGTTGAGTTCGTATTGACGTTTAGAATTGGTTTAACCTATAATTTGTCCTATTTAGAGACCTTTACCCCTGACACGCTTTTCGGTGCAAAGTGGGCCACTAGTGGATTCCGCTTGACCCGAAATTACCGTTTTACCCCTGTATCCAAATTGGACGAAAGGGTAGTGCTTTCTAGCTATCTCGCTTATTCTGGAAACTTTGGTGATGTTTATTTCAGCATCCGGAGACGTTCATTCTGAGGCCGTAGCTTCTGATCCTGTGTGCTTGACTCCTGGACGTTACACTTTGCAGCTCTCTTGCTAGTCAAGATACCTTGCCAAATTGCTTATAGTACTTTGCATGCTTATTATGTTTCTGTATATTCATTGCATGTACATTTTCTTTCAGTCATAAATATATGCTATATATATATATATATATTAACACACACTTGACACATAGTATCATGAGAGTGGAGGACAATCAGTAGGCATATAGGCTATAACCCGTCTGGTAAACCATAGTAACTAGCACGCACTATGGTAGTCGTGTCCGATGGTGGCTACCCCCGCGGTATGTCGGCTGATGGTGTCACGATGGTCGCTACCCCCACGGTATGACGGCTGATGATGTTTCTGACGTGTGTGTGAGTTGTGAGGTTAGATAGAGTAGCCTACCCATGCCTATACGTCGAAAAGTTGTCCTTATTATGCATTTCATATAGATTGTCTTGTACAACGTACTTATATATTTTTCCGTCTATATTGCATGTTTACTGTATTTAAATTGGCATGCTTCTATGTATCTTGTTACGTCCCTCTAAGGACCTGGTCCCTTTCCAGGTGTAGACGATCTTGACTATTCGTAGGAGCACAGATCAGGACTTACTACTTATCTCTTCCGAGGAGGTCTTACCTTCTGAGCATCCTTGATTATCTCTAGCGATGGATCACTTCGCTGATACCTTATATCAGCATCTTATTTATATTGGAGATTTACCCTTCTCCCTCATTTTAATATTGATATAGTCATTGGTAGTGGATTTGTCTCCACCCAACTATTATTTCGGATTATTCAGACTCATTATTCTAGTTTAGTTATTTCTTTTCTATGACTTGTTGTGTGGATGAGATTAGTATTTCTGTGACTTGTGACTATATATACCACATGTGAGTTTATATTCATATTACAGCGTACGTGTGTATTTTGGTATCCAT
Organism: Iris macrosiphon; assembly: GCA_036927795.1. Classification (NCBI taxonomy): domain Eukaryota; kingdom Viridiplantae; phylum Streptophyta; class Magnoliopsida; order Asparagales; family Iridaceae; genus Iris; species Iris macrosiphon. Next base: position 59,411,402 of record JAYESA010000005.1, read on the forward strand.
ATATTGGAGTTGCCATATACATACGGCTGGCATCCTTATGTGTTCCTAGTCCTACGTATTTTTGGACTGGGGCGTGACATGTTTTTGTGGTGGCCCATACAGGCCGAGAGCATATTGTCTCGGTTACGTTACTGTACCGAGCAAGCCTGCGCATAGGATTAGAATATAGGATCTCATCCACTTACTTAATCACCTCCCTTGATTGTTTCGCATTCTCATTTGATTGCTTGCATTTGCATCTTGCTTGATCCCTTCTCAACGTCAATCTTATCTTTCCTTCGTGCTTGATAGGGGTTAGGAAGGTGCCTTGTACCAGGTATATATACTCTAGTATTCAATAACACTATCAGTTAGATCCTTGTAAGTTTGGTAGTATGCCTCATAACCTAGTAACACATAGTCCTTTTAACTCATTAATGAAGTATAAATGAATGACACCAACTATAGGCTTGCATAAGAAGATAGTATTAATCTAGACTATAGAACTTTAGTGTTTATCTAGACTGTAGAACTTAGAGGCCCATACACCCATTTGGTTAACTTTAGACTTAGACAAGAAATTAGTATGGCAACTATAGAGGCACAACACCGGTCTTCTTGGTGAACTTAAATTATTCTATACCTTACTCCATCATAATCAAACGTACTTATATTTTCTGAACTACCTCGACTTATCCTGCTATTATAGCCTAGTTTTATAAGCTTATTCTTTTATCGAGCTTGTTCATGACATATGTATTATTGGGGGCCCACACTAATACATTGTCTAAATCAGAATCAGTGCATTATGGTCTGATCAACCTTAGTGCGCTCGGTTCACTCTTCGTATCACTACTTTATGTGAATTGAGATATAGTTGACTCAACTTGTTAGACGAATATACTTGTCCTCTAAACTGGTCAGAGCATATCATGTCAGGTACATAACTATTCTGATATGAACATGTGAATAGGAATTTACCAAAATAAGATTTCAATCCACAACTGGCAACTCCCTTTGAATTCTTTAATCCCTTTGAATCCCGTACTTGTATTCTATCACCTCCTCCTTGAAATTCTTTATTGTTGTTTTTCGTCTTCCCCTATTTCGGAAAGACGAACGTTTGTGCTTAGTATAAGTTTGATACACGAATAGTACTAGATATACCCATAGGCCAAGCACTCATGATGACAAATAAGAGAGCGCATGCACAGGAAGTCGTAGATACAGGTACGACCTTTAGTTATATTTGTCATTTCATACTCGTGACCCCCTTATGACATAAGATCTTAGGTGCATAGTAGACGTAGAATTATATATAGGGTGGTTTAGCAGTTATGAGGATATATTGATATTCTACCAGGTGGCATACACGCGATGCTAATAGATGACGCAAGTAGCAGATTTAGTATTCTTTCCCTATCACCATCTCACCCCTTGGGTAGCTCATCTTCTCTTCCATCTCCATCCCTTATATCGTGCTAAATTTTTCCTATCATAGTTGCGTCCTTTCGTGCCATCATAGATTGTTGATTTACTTCAACCTCACCCTTATTTTGTTAGTTAAAAACATAAATGTGTTAGTAATCATTAATAACTAAGAGATGAGTTCTTAATAATAACCCTGATGTATATGCACTATAACAATATTTGTATTCTCTTGCTATTTTTAAAAAAAACCATGTATAACATCCCTTAGTCTAATAGGAATCTGTTAGATTGTTGAATTAGCTCATACTTCCAATAGTTTTATAAAGTTAGTCAAGACCTTAATTGTTACCCTAAAACCTAGACTAAACCTAGAAAAGAGTTGAAGGCACTTGTTACGAACTGACAATTATGATAAATCGCTGGCAAAGTAGCGATAGCTGCAGCTAGACCGTTTAGTAGAATAGTCAAAGTATTTGCAGACATATTGGTCATGTGGCATGGCAGTATTAGACTATGATACTTGACGGTTACGGGAAAAAATCATAGTTACGAGATTCCAAACAGGTATCCCAAGATTCTCGACCCAATGAATAAAATTTGTCCTACAACCTAGATAATAGCCTCAAGAGACTTTGACTAATAGTAGAATTTTTGTAAGTTGGGTAGCATAAATGAGTTAGAAATAGAATAGTGTATGGATAATAAATGAGCTAGTGTTAGAATGACAGACCATGACATTTAGGAAGCACTGCTAGATAGCAATGTAGTGTAATAGCTATAGTGATTATTATGAATATGGGTTAGTGTCAATTTCAAGGACGAAATTTTTGTAAGTTGGGTAGAATGTAAAACCCCATATTTTAAATATTGTATTTATTTAATTAATTAGTTATTGAATTTATTTATATTATTACGTAGTTATTTAGATAATATATACGTAGTGATTTAATTACCTATATAAATATTTATTTAGAATTATTGCACAAAATGTATTATTTTGATTTTAGGAATATTTGTGGAAGAGTGATAGATTTTTTTAGAATCTATTTTAGGTACAAATATATTTTTATATATACCTTAATGATATATGTAAATAATATATAGTCGTAATAATAATAAATAATAAGTATTATTTGTATTTATAATAATAAAAATAATAATAATATTAGTAATAATAATAAAAACAAAACAGAAAAGAAAAATAAAAAGAAATAGAAATAGAAAACAAAAAGAAGTAAAAAGAAATAGAAAATAGTAAAAGAAAAAAAAAGGAAAGGAAAAGAAAAAGAAGCTAAAAAAAAAGGAAAAAGAAGCCTTAGTCTAATCCCCTGAACCCCTAGCCCACACAACCTAACCCACAGCTAATCCCTTGAACCCCAGCCCCGCTGCCCAGAGCACTCATCCGCGCAGAATGAACAACGCCCCCCACTCTAACATCCGATATATATATATATATATATATATATATATATATATATATATATATATATATATATATATATATATATATATATATATATATACTTTTAATCCCCAAAACCCTAACCCTAAATCTCCTTCCTCGACCCTGCGACCGCGCCGACCCCAGAGCTACCGCCGCCGCGACCAACATCCGCGACCGCGCCCCGCGCAAGCACCGCGACAGAAAACTGCAACAACTTAGCCCTGTTCATGCCCCGATTCCCGCACCATCGCTCGACCAAAGTTGACCCTATCTTCACTGGTATGTTCACGACCTATCCCTCTTCCAACGCTGTGTATTAGTTTACTTCGAACGACGCGTAACCCTAGGTGAAAATCGAGACCAAGATGGAAAAAAATGACCACTTTTATTCTCAGAAAAACTATTGTAACCATCAATGTTCAAGGATTCGTATCTCCCACCACAGAGATCCAAACTTAGAAATTTCGTTTGCTATGTGAAGACCACCTAACCTAGATTATTTCCTGTCAATTATATTATTTTATTTGATGTTGTATGTAGAATTAAACTATGTTAAAAATTACGAAAAACCAGTTTTCGCAAACCTCAAAAATTGCATGCTTATTATGTTAAATACAGACGTGTAAGATTTTGCAGAAACTAATTTGGACGTGTAAGATTTTGCAGAAACTGATTTGGACGCGTGTCCGCGTGGAAATCAGCCCGTATCCGCAAAAGGTCCCTATATCGCAACTTTTGCAAAATACCGCACCATTTACTGTACGCTCGTCATAATACGACAAAACTTATGCCATTGGACTCTTGGTATCTCACTGGTCCTGTGACCCAAGTTTCACAAGATTCTGAGATAGTTGACCAAGCCGCCTGTTTGCGGGCCCCACGGTTGACTTTTTGGGCAAATTTGTGTTCGGCTCACCGGAATCCAAAATTGGATGTACCGTTGAGTTCGTATTGACGTTTAGAATTGGTTTGACCTATAATTTGTCCCATTTAGAGACCTTTATCCCTGGCACACTTTTCGGTGCAAAGTGGGCCACTTGTAGACCCTGCTTTGACCCAAAATTACCGTTTTGCCCCTGTATCCAAATTGGACGAAAGGGTAGTATTTTTAGCTATCTCGCTTATTCTGGGAACGTTGGTGATATTTATTTCAGCATCCGGAGACGTTCATTCTGAGACCGTAGCTTCTGATCCTGTGTGCTTGACTCCTGGACGTTACACTTTGCAGCTCTCTTGTCAGGCAAGATACCTTGCCAAATTGCTTACAGTACTTTGCATGCTTATTATGTTTCTGTATATTCATTGCATGTGCATTTTCTTTCAGTCATAAGTATATGTTATATATATATATGTTGATACACACTTGACACATAGTATCATGGGCGGGGAGGACAATCAGTAGGCGTATGGGCTATAACCCCTCTGGTAAACCTTAGTAACTAGCACGCACTATGGTAGTCGTGTCCGATGATCGCTACCCCCGTGGTATGTCGGCTGATGGTGTCACGATGGTCGCTACCCCGCGGTATGACGGCTGATGATGTTCCTGACGTGTGTGTGAGTTGTGAGGTTAGATAGAGTAGCCTACCCATGCCCATACGTCAAAAAGTTGTCCTCATTATGCATTTTATATAGATTGTCTTGTACAGCGTACTTATATATTTTTCTGTCTATATTGCATGTTTACTGTATTCAAATTGGCATGCTTCTATGTATCTTGTTACGTCCCTCTGAGGACCTGGTCCCTTTCCAGGTGTAGACGATCTTGACTATTCGCAGGAGCACGGATCAGGACTTACTACTTATCTCTTCCGATGAGGTCTTACCTTCTGAGCATCCTTGATTATCTCTAATGATGGATCGCTTCGCTGATACCTTATATCATCATCTTATTTATATTGGAGATTTACCCTTCTCCCTCATTTTAGTATTGATATAGTCATTGGTAGTGGATTTGTCTCCACCCGACTATTATTTTGGATTATTCAGACTCATTATTCTAGTTTAGTTATTTCTTTTCTATGACTTGTTGTATGGATAAGATTAGTATTTTTGTGACTTGTGACTATATATACCACATGTGAGTTTATATTCATATTACAGCGTAAGTTTGTATTATGGTATCCATATATTGGAGTTGCCATATACATGCAGCTGGCGTGCTTACGTGTTCCTAGTCGTACATATTTTGGGACTGGAGCGTGACTTTTTATACCCCGCGTTAAGTGATATATGTTCCACGCTAAGGCACATTAGAGACCTAGTCAGAGCTTGGATTGAATGATAGAGTCATTCAATAAGACAGACCCAGCACACACACAATACAGAATAAGGAAATGAGGATACAGAATAATATGCTTGGGATAGATTCGATAGTATACGATAGAACGACTTGTGCTTAGGAAGTCTCGAGGACGATACTTGTTCTAAGTGTTGTATAATGTAACGACCCATTCCACTCAAGCGGAGAGCCGATTCAAACGACACTAGTGCGACAACCAAACCCGCTTTTCTCAGTGAGAAGACTCGCTTGTGGCAAATGATTTTAGACTTGGCCCTTCAAGAGTTCGGACTTATACTTTCAAAGGCACGCTCGAAGTATCGTTCGACCGAGGCGAATCATCGCTAAGGTGGATGGTTACGATAAACTTGTCTTTGCTTAGCCTGCACACATAAAATATAGAGGATACATGCTAGTCGCTAGGTGAATCAACCCTTGTATGCTAATAAAGAATACAACGCACCAAGCTAAGAGAATAATCCTATCTTGTATTGCTTGTGTTAGAACATGAAAATAAAACTTGGCTTATAGTTGGACCCTAGCATGCTACCTTAGCTTCGTGCTAGTAGACTCCACTAATTCTTCATGTAGATCATTATATACTCTTCGTAGTATACTGCTTCATATATTTACACTGCTCGTCTTATAGATTATGCAGCCCGATATGCCCTATATAGTTTTACTCCTCACACTACCCCTTAGACCCGTGCTAATGTAATCGCTTATGCTCTAAAGTAGACTATACCGTAAGTTTCCTTATGCTTATATTTCAATATTGTTTTAATGCTTGCTTGCTTTACATACTTGCTATGGTTGTGTAATTTTATGCCACAACCAAGTAACATTATCTATGTCTTGCATTCATCTAGTTCACCGGAAGACTATCTAATAGTCGTTTCGTGCAAGTATGAACATGAAATTATTCAGGACAGTTAGGTCGCCAAGGCAGTTCCTAAACTAGGGAAATGCACCAAGTCAAGTTGAACTCTGAACGAGAACCATGCCAAGATAAGCATGAATCATGGCTCATGGAGAAATACTCGTTCTACACAAGAATCAAGATCATGCCTAGTACCTAACAAGATCTTGAACTAGTACCTGATATATCCTGACTTGTACCTGTACATGTACCTGTACCTATGAGAATATGGAATACTTGAGGATACACTCGGTCACGGACAACTTATGCACAAGGGGATTTTTGAATCCAAGTTCCGCGGATAGTCGTCGGGCACTAGCGTCAATCCGATCTAGACGGAACCTCCTGACTGTAATCGTCTTCTTGGGCAGAGATGGGTGCAATGCCCCCTGTACCTGCTTGCACCTCATCTCCGCCCTAAGACTATACCGTTCTGTATGACGTCATGCAAGTGACCTATTCATATAGATTAAGTTGGCTTAATTGCGATAATACGCGTGCGAGTCATTGTATTATGGCGAATGTTCTGAGTATCATCTTCATATCTGAATACATGAGACATCTAGCTTAACACACCTGAGTAATCTATTACAACCTATAAAAGTATAACACATCTGAGTAATCTTTGTAACTCGTACCCTCAAATCAGGAACCCACTCGTGACACTTGTGTTTGCTTATGCGAGTCCTTAGATTATATATATATATATATATATATATATATATATATATATATATATATATATATATATATATATATATATATATATATGTTTAACTTAGTTTTATCATTGGATAGGGAAGGACAAATGGTAAGTTGGTAAGTCTCTCCGTATTACTCTTATATCGTACGGCATACTACCATACGAGTTAGGCTTTTTATTATGCTATAAAATTGATCCTAAGTCAAGATTAGAAAGATAACTTAATAGATGGTGCAAGGAACCTATATAACGTGTTTAGATTTGTTGAGCGGGCAAGAAACCTCCCCACCAGTGCATTCATGTTATTTATAACCCACTAGATTGCTTGTAGGGTACGGGAGAACCTCGTTCGGTACAAAAATCCTTCGTACGTGCTAAGGCATAGAGTTAGCTCTAGAGCCTTGGAGCATTACGTCCGGAGCTAAAGCGCATATATAAGACATAATATTTGAATATCGCCTATGCATCAATCCATGTTGTAAGCCACTTGGCACACTTTTATTGTTTCGAAAGAGAGGGCTTGAGCGACTTGTAATCTTGGTATAGCGCCGCTTGTAATGTTGACTCAATATCAATAAAGTGCTTGTTTTACATCTATACTTGTGTTATTCAATGCTTCCACTATTGAAGACTCTGTGAACTTATTACCAATCACCTATTCCTTTCTTCTCCGCTGCATTCGGACTATCTGTGTGACTCTGTGGCTTAGTCATTTTACTGCCTGTTCAGATCATAGTCTTACATGGGCGCAGCTTGTGCTTGTGCGGTATCATGTCCTGATGGGCACAATCGTCCCGCGGGAGCGCTGGCATGGTGATTCGCGACTAACGGGGATGATCGATCCTGCGAGAGATCTAGGCATGACAGTTCAGGTGGGTGGCTACGATAAACATGTCTTTGTATGGCCAACACACCTAAGATTTAGATATGCATGCTTGATCGCTAGGCAATAATTCCTTGCATGCGAATAAGAATACAACACACCTAGCTAAGGGAATAATCTCATCTTGTATTGCTTGTGTTAGAACATTGAAATAGAAATTTGTATAAATGTTAGTTCCTCGTATTATCCCTTAGACCCGTGTTAGCATAATCGCTTATGTTTACAAGTATGACTATGCCACATATTTTTCTTGAAGTTATATTCACACTGTTCCAATGCTTGTCTGCTTTACATATCCTTTATGCTTATCTCGTACGATTCATGCCATTACCCAGTAGCTCTATCCATATCTTGCATTTATCTAGTTTAGCCAGAAGACTATCAAATAGTCGTTCTGTGCAAGTATGAACCAGAAAGTATTCGGGACCGTTAGGTCGCCTAGGCATTTTTCGAACTAAGGGATTGCATCATGTCAACTAAAGCAAGAATCATAGCTCGTGGAGCAATACTTGTGCAGAACAAGAATCAAGAATTTAACATGTCGTGTCATGAATCTCGTAAATGTGAAGACCCTAAACTTGCATGTCGCGGACAACTTGTGCACGAAGTATTTCAATGTGTTCCTGCGGACGATTTCTGGGGCCCTGGGGCTGATCCGATCCGGACGAAACTTCTTATTAGTCTTCGTGTTTCGGGCAGGATGGCATATAGCGCCTCGTGTTACTTTCATTGCACGTCATTCTTGCTCTAAGACTAAGTAGTCTCGTGATTGGGCATGATGGTATATGATGCCTCGTATTCCTTGAGTAGCATACCATTCTTATTTATGACTACATCATGGTCCTTTATGGCTATACTAGTGACAATTGTTCATATAGATAAGTCATTATCGCTTAGCGGCAATCCGCGTGCGAGTTATTGCATCACACCTATAAATTTGGAATACCGTAACAGAGATGACTATTAGATACTTGTACATATTTGAGCAATCTTCTGTAATACATCTAATAACCCTTGTAACTCGTGCACCTGTATCAGAAACCCATTCATGATACTGGTGTTTGCTTATGCAATTTTCTTGGATTTTATAGATATATTCGTTCTCGGTTTAACTTGGTTTACCTTGGGAAGGGAAGGAAAAATGGTAAGTTATTAAGTCTTGTCATGTTACTCTATATCGCATGGCACACTGCCACACGAGTTAGGCTTTATATCTTTGCCATAAAACTGATGCTAAGGAAAGATTAGAATGACAACAATGATAGAGTGCACATAACTAATTGAACGTGTTAGATTTATTGAGCTGGCGAGAAGCTTCCCCACCAGTGCATTCAATGTATTAATAACCTACCAGATTGTGTGTAGGGTACGGGAGAACATCGTTGGGTGCGGAGTGTCTCCTCATACGCGCTAAGGCGTGTAGTTTGCTCTGGAGCCTTGGAGTGTTGCGTTCGAAACTGAAACACATATACAGGACATAGTGTTGGAACATCGCCTATGTATCATTCCTTGTTGTAAGCCACTTGGCAAGCCTTTATTGTTTTGAGAGAGAGAGAGAGAGAGCATGAGCGACTTGTAATCTCGGCCTAACACACTTGTAATACTTATTCAGAATCAATAAGAGCTAGTTTTTGTATCATACTTGTGTTCATTCTATGCTTCAGCTATATCAACCTTGCGAACTTGTTATCTTACTGCTCGTTCTTTGCCCGTCCTTGCGCGGGCACAACTTAGGCTCGTGCAACTTTACGTCCATGCGAAGACGTCCGGACCTTGCGGGGTCGGGGCATGAAATATTGGTATCAGAGCGTCAACTTTACGTCCTTGGTCTTGTATCGATTTTTTCTGCTTAAAACATCGTTCGTGGGTAATACATTAGACGCTCTCTCCCTCTCTCAATATTACTCGGAATATTTCATACAATAAGTCTAGCTAGTTGAATAGATCTCATGTGGGTATTTTGCTTGATCAGGACAGCTATATGAAAGACCTTATGGACTGAGCAATGGGTATTACATACTTGACTTGTTTGGTGCTAGCATGTTTGTTTGCTAGATTAGAAAATTATTGGGATGAGATAAGTCAGATTCGAATCATAAATTTGAGAGATGCCTATTAAATGACATTCATTTTAGGAAAGATGATATCGTTAATATGAAATAGAGGATCGTGCTTGGACTTTAAGGAACACATCAGTTGGATATTTAGCGATGTGAATATGGTTTCAAGGATTTTGAGTGGTGTATGGGGAGACTTCGAGGAACGTTCCTTAGATAATAGATTTCAGAATAGCAACGAGCTGGTCAGCAACGCAAAGTCATGCAAGAGATTAGTGCAAAGTCTTAGAGCTTGTGTAGCCTAGTAAGATTGTGTCCCGTAAAAGAATTACTCGAACGGTTCTGTAGAAATTGTGACAAAGTTGGGATAATGTCGGATAATGATTTGAAATGAATGACTTGGTCGAGGAAGAATAAGAAAATCAGATGAGATTATGTGATACTTGAGGATAGACTCAAACAAATGAACTTCGTGTCAAGGATTGAAAGTTTCATAGAATTTATGGTACCTTCACCGTAGCTTGACCGACTTTGCTATCTTTAAGCTAGTTGAAATACATGTATTTTGGGGGTGCCTTAAATATGTGTACGATCCAGACTCAATGATATGCTAAACTCGAACCAACTTCGCTATCACTAGGCTTAGTTGAAATGCATATACTTGGGGAATGCCTCAAATGTGTGCACGATCCAGACTCAGCGGTATACAGAACTCGAATGCTGCTATAGGTGAATATGATTATATCTTAATAGAACAAGTGCGATTGAAAGATAGCTTAATCAAGTGGTTGCGTGAGAAAGAGTTAGCGCACGAGAGAATTCAGATTAGACGATATGCAATAATTTAGAAGGATTAATGAATCGAATATGATGTTAGAGATAGGAATCAAGTGGTGTAAAACCCCTAATTTTAAAAATCGTATTAATTATTTAATTGATTTATAGTAATTATTAGCTAATTAAAAGAAATAGAATTTATTGGATTTTTATTTTTAGGTGTTATGCAATAGAGGTTTTACGGAGCAATTATTATTTTACCTTAATTATTTACATATAGGAGACCTTGTGGACAGTTGATAGACTTATGGTATGCACTAAAATAAATTTCTAGGAATTATATATATATATATATATATATATATATATATATATATATATATATATATATATATATATGTGTGTGTGTGTATATATATATATATATATATATATATATATTGTTTATTAAAGAATAATTGAAATAGAAAAGAATAGAAAACAAATAGAAATAGAAAAGAAAGAAAGAAATAGGAAAAAGAAAAAGAATTAGAAAAGAAAAAAAGACTAATGAATCAAAACCCTAACCCATTATAACTCTAAACCCAACTCGCTACCTAAACTAACCCGCTACCCGCGAAGGAAGCAGCATCCGCAGCTGCAAAACCCCCCAGACCCGTGCAGTATTCGACCCCCTCCCCCCCCGCTTTGTATATATATATTACCTCTCAAAACCCCAAAACCCTAAACCTAAATCTCTTCTTCATCTCCACCCGACTATCATTGTTGGATTATTCAGACTCTTTATTCTAGTTTAGTTATATTCTTTTCTGTGACTTGTTGTGTGGATGAGATTAGTATTTTTGTGACTTGCGACTATATATATACCACATGTGAGTTTTATTCATATTACAGCGCACGTGTGTATTATGGTATCCATATATTGGAGTTGCCATATACATACGGCTGGCATGCTTACGTGTTCCTAGTCCTACCTATTTTGGGACTGGAACGTGACATATTTTTGTGGTAGCCCATGCAGGTCGAGAGCATATTGTCTCAGTTACGTTACTGTACCGAGCAAGCCTGCAACTAGGATTAGAGTATAGGATGTCATCCACAATTGACTATGACTCATCTTCTTTCCAATCTATTCTATCTAAATAATCGCATCTTGCTTGATTCCAGTGCTTCCCTAATAGTTCCTTGAGTATAGCCTTCCCCTAGAACATAGGAACCCTTGTTGTTAGAATAATAATTAGGATAATATTCCTACCAAGAATTGACACACCACTAAGTTTAGAATATCTAGTGAACCCTAGCATTCCTTATCTATAGATTGGTTTACCATTACCCCTTGATGTATTACCTCTTAAAGTTTAGAATATCTAGTGAACCCTAGCATTCCTTATCTATAGATTGGTTTACCATTACCCTTGTTGTTAGAATAATAATTAGGATAATATTCCTACCATGAATTGACACACCACTAAGTTTAGAATATCTAGTGAACCCTAGCATTCCTTATCTATAGATTAGTTTACCATTACCCCTTGATGTATTACCTCTCACAATTGACTATGACTTATCTTCCTTCCAATCTATTCTATCTAAATAATCGCATCTTGCTTGATTTCAGTGCTTCCCTAATAGTTCCTTGAGTATAGCCTTCCCCTAGAACATAGGAACCCTTGTTGTTAGAATAATAATTAGGATAATATTCCTACCAAGAATTGACACACCACTAAGTTTAGAATATCTAGTGAACCCTAGCATTCCTTATCTATAGATTGGTATATTACCTCTCAAAACCCCAAAACCCTAAACCTAAATCTCTTCTTCATCTCCACCCGACTATCATTGTTGGATTATTCAGACTCTTTATTCTAGTTTAGTCATATTCTTTTCTGTGACTTGTTGTGTGGATGAGATTAGTATTTCTGTGACTTGCGACTATAGATTGGTTTACCATTACCCCTTGATGTATTTATGAAGGACTTGAGAGTGCTGTAGACACTACTAGAGTTAATTAGAAATTTAACCATATTGTTTGACCCTAGTATTAAGGGATCACTAGAAATCCAAGGTTGAATATTAGGACTGAACCTAACTTTCATAAGTGAGATAGTATTAGAGAACCATAAATTTAGATTCTTGTCTTGATATTAGCAGAAAGTACCCTAGGAAGCCAAAAGAAATAAAATAATATTTCTCTAGATCACACCTTGAACACAGAGATTAGCATACCACCTTCCCCTTAGAAAACCATGATATTATCTAGAGTTTTTCTATTTAAAATTCAAATCTTGTTCCTCTGAAAACTTTGCACTCGCTATTTGTGCGACGACTAATTATGTTCTTCTTTTCTTTTAACTCGTGCCACATAACCCTTCCATTCTTAATATTAACCTTTTTTGTTCTATGAGCACTATGATTAAGACTTAAGATGACCAATACCTTTATAATGTAATAGGATACCCTAATACGTACCAAGACCTTTTCTCGTAAACCTTAACAGGAGTTTCTACTGTATCCTTAAGGCAGTACAATATTAGTAATTGTTTTAAGTTTGGTAGTATGCCTCACAACATAGTATCACATAGCCCTCTTGACCCATTTATGAAGTATAACCGAATGATACCAACTATAGACTTTCATAAGAAGATAGTATTTATTCAGACTGTAGAACTTAGAGGCCCATACCCCTATTTGGTCGACTAACAACTTAGACAAGGAGTTAGTATGACAACTGTAGAATCTTATCTTCTTTGTGAACTTGAATTATTTTGTACATTCTTTCATCATAATACAGCGTATTTATATTTTCTGTACTACCTTGACTTATGCCGCTATTATAGCCTAGTTTTGCAAGCTTACTCTTTTATCGAGCTTAATCATGATATATGTATTATTGGGTATACATACTAATATATTTCAGAATCAGTGTATTATGGTCTGATCAACCATAGTGCGCTTGGTTCGCCCCTCGCATGACTACTTATGTGGATTGAGATAACATTGACTTAGCTTCTTAGACAAATGTACTTGCCCCCTAGACATATCTGAGCGTATCGTATCGGTTACATAACTGTACTGATACGAGCATACGAATAAGAAATTAATAAATAGGATTTCAATCCACAACTGCCTTGACAATTCCTATTTGAATTCTTTAAACGCCTTAACCTCCATAATTCTATGCTATTACCTCCCCCTTAAACTCTTTTATTATTGTTTTTCGTCTTCCCTTATTTCAGAAAGACGAAACCTCGTGCTTGGTATAAGTTAATACACTGATAGTACTAGATATACCCCATAGGCTAATCACATGACTTGGTGACTCTCTTTTATAATTGATTAAGGGTATATCATAGGTGATATGTTTGGTGTTAAAACTTTTGAGGAATTGAATAACACGATTAAATAATTTGAGGAATAATTTTCCTAGATGTATAGCCTTAGGTGATAGATGGGTAAATTTTAAGTTGGATAGATTATAAACTCCCTCTCCCAAAATTAGGCCTACTTGGCTTAGAAAGAGAAACTAGGGCTAGTTTGAATCTAATTATAAATAGAACACGGTATTTTATTTAATTTTACAATATTTGTATCACTTAGCGCACATTACCATTGCTTCGATAATTGGAGCACAACACTAGCCACTGTCTTCCTACAAAATTTACACCCTTGTCCTAGACATGTCCTCCTTCTATTCTGACCTTTGTGTAACTTATAATTATGCTCTCTTGGACTACATTTTGGCCGCACAATTTTTGTCGTAAACGTTTACATTTAATTCTAAATAATTCAACTTTGTACCCTTGTGCGTTCCAATCGAAATTGGAGGCACAATCTTGACCCATTTTGTGTAGCCCAAATTTTGATAATATTCTATCCTGAGCCCTCTATGTCCATGATACTTTTTTCCCACCTAATTTTAGCCCCATGTACTTTTAATTAATTAAAGAACACCTTGCACATTAATTTTAATTAATTTAATCCAATTTTCATCTTTGTGCAATTTTCTAATTGTTGGGCACTTTTATGCAAAAGTGCATTTAGGTGTCCATACCATTGGACTCAGTACATGAAGAAACCTATTTTTCGTTCATATGAATTATCTCCATAATTTTTGGAATATGCAACGCGCAACAATGCAAATTATAGCCCTCCAAACATTCTCATGACAATTGGAAAATTATGTAGGTAGGATGAAGGAAGGTACAAAATAAGCTGCAAATCTCTATCTTATATCATCCTTGACCTTCTATCGTGGCTTAGTTTTAATTTTGAGGACAAAATTTTTATAAGTTTGGTAGAATATAAAATCCCTAATTTTTAAAAACATATTAATTATTTAATTGATTTATAGTAATTATTAGCTAATTAAAAGAAATAGAATTTATTGGATTTTTATTTTTAGGTAATTATGCAATAGAGGTTTTACGGAGCAATTATTATTTTACCTTAATTATTTACATGTAGGAGACCTTGTGGACAGTTGATAGACTTATTGTATGTACTAAAATAAATTTTTAGAATTATATATATATATATATATATATATATTGTTTATTAAAAGAATAATTGAAATAGAAAAGAATAGAAAACAAATAAAAATAGAAAAGAAAGAAAGAAAGAAATAGGAAAAAGAAAAAGAATTAGAAAAAAAAAAAGAAATGAATCAAAACCCTAACCCATTATAACTCTAAACCCAACCCGCTACCTAAACTAACCCGCTACCCGCGAAGGAAGCAACATCCGCAGCTGCAAAACCCCCCAGACCCGCGTAGTATTCGACCCCCCCCCCCCCCCCCCCCCGCTTTGTATATATATATTACATCTCAAAACCCCAAAACCCTAAACCTAAATCTCTTCTTCATCTCCACCCGACTATCATTGTTGGATTATTCAGACTCTTTATTCTAGTTTAGTCATATTCTTTTCTGTGACTTGTTGTGTGCATGAGATTAGTATTTCTGTGACTTGTGACTATATATATACCACATGTGAGTTTTATTCATATTATAGCATACGTGTGTATTATGGTATCCATATATTGGAGTTGTCATATACATACGGCTAGCATGCTTACGTGTTCCTAGTCTTACGTATTTTGGGACTAGGGCATGACAAGTTGGTATGATGATATGCAAACGACTATAAGAAATTTTTGATGGTTATATGGACGAACTCGATGAAATAGAACGTAATAAAGATTGGTATACATGGGCTCGAGGATCTCTAGTTGATTAATGATAGACTTGTAATCAACGCGAATTTGAGCAAAAATCGATCCAACGAGATTGATGTTTAGGAAAAAATTTGATATAAATTATGACTCAGATGAAATGAATGCATAACAAGGGATAGCTCGATGAGTTTTGAGGAATGCTCTAGTATATGGTTGGAGAAAATCTAGTATATGGTTGGAGAATGGATCAAAGTCGAGGATGAGTTAGCTTGGAAATTGATGCAAGTAGTGCTTGAGGATTTTGTGAATGAATACGTGAATCATGTCAAACGGTTTAGAGAATACGATATGAGAATTATGGTTTGAAGACTTAAATCGTAACTTAGTGAACTTGACTTGGATAGATGGATAAGTTTACCTTAGTGGATACTTCTGAGGAGATAGACTATGTAAATTGATAGGTTTGACGTACGATATCACATAATGCATCGAGGATTGTGTTGCAAAGGCTTTTACCTTAGGACGGCTTTGTTGAATGGACTCGTATCCCTGGATTGAGAAATTTTGTTTGGGTAGGATGATCTGTGCTTCATGTTAGAAATCTGAGTAATGCAAGATTCAGTATAATACCACGTATAAATGAACAATATTTTAACCTTAGTTTTGGGTGAGCGTGGTACTCTGGAATTATACATTATGGATGATGATCGTGATTGTAACTATGACTTGGTGAGCTGACCTAGTGGTTAGGCAGACGACCCCTTGACGGGATTTAAATTGGTGTGATCAACCATAGAATTTGCCGGGATAAGACTTCAGAGCTGGGGAAGCAATAGTTAGATTTAGGATATGGTTTTGAGATACGTGCCTTAGAAGAGTTGGTGTTCATGGAATTGGGAATTTTTTTGGTAAAATTACTTGAAATCGAATGGATCGTTCAAGCGAAGTTATAAGTTAATATCGAGGACTTGTCGGATTCGTGTTGGTATCGAACGTATGAAATGAATCGTGGAAAAACTCGGATGACGCATTGAATATGAAAGAAAATCGTGTGCTTGGGAGATGTTCTCGATGGTAGTGCAATACTAAGGATTTGAAATCGAATCAAAATTGACTTAGATTTTAATCGACTCCGCTCGGGATATCATGGTAAATTTATAAGACGAGACATACTTGATGATGAATCGTCTATAACAAGGATTCAGTAGAAACAAAAAGAAAGTGTTGATAAACGGGTTGGATATAAAGTTGATATGTGTCAGAATGTCTATCGTATTAGAAATAGATCGTTCTTGAAGATTGAACAAAACATGAATTTTGACTTGGTTAGGATGTAAACGATAACATCAGAATGTCTATCGTATTTGGAAGAGTATGATTGTTATATGCATAAGGGATTGGCTAAGTCTTGTTTGATGAATGAAATTTTTGAAAGATAAAACGTGTAAGCGTCGAGTGATAAACTTGGAAG
Organism: Iris macrosiphon; assembly: GCA_036927795.1. NCBI lineage: Eukaryota > Viridiplantae > Streptophyta > Magnoliopsida > Asparagales > Iridaceae > Iris > Iris macrosiphon. The sequence goes on from JAYESA010000005.1 coordinate 59,428,520, forward strand.
ATAGTTCGAGATTTCTAGCGTTATTGAGCAATGGCTCAGGATAGAAAATTGTGTAGCAAAATACGATTGAATATATATTTGAGAAATTTTGCATCCAAAGAATTTATGGAGATTGAAACTGAAGTTCAAAGAATTTTTGGGATGTTGGTTAGGCGTAATACTGGATTTAGTCAGGTGATACCAAGTGATTGTTGGAATGTATTCATGACTTGGAAGTTAAGTGATAGAATATTGGGTGGTTCAACCTAGTTCTAGTTTGTCCCTTGTGTGAGCAAGTTATAGCATACCCCTGTGTTTGAGTAGTGCAACTCTGCGCTAGGCACAGTAGATATTGAGGCAAGGATTTGATAGACTGCAAGAATATAGACGGACTTGAAATAGATAAAGGAACAAAAAATGTACCCATATATTTAAAGATAAATATGATATGTTCAAGTTTGGAATAGAAGTATTGTTCTTGGATGAGTTCTATCTTAGTAAGTTTCGAGGCAAAACTTCTTTTAAGTGATGTATTATGTAACAACCCACTTTGCTCAGTTCTGCAAAATAACTCAAATGGCATATCTGCCCTTGGAGTTGGAGCTTTAGCGGTTCACTCGGAGTCTCGCTTGGCCAAGGTAAGCCCTCATTTAGGTGGGTGGCTACGATGAACCTGTCTTTGGTTGGCCAGCACACCTAAGAATTAAATATACATGCTAGATCGCTAGGCGATAACCCCTTGCATGCTAATAAGAATACAACACACCTAGCTAAGGGAATAATCCCATCTTGTATTGCTTGTGTTAGAACATGGAAATAGAAAATTGTATAAATGTTAGTTCTTTGTACTATCCCTTAGATCCGTGCTAGCGTAATCGCTTATGTTTACAAGTATGCTATGCCGCATATTTTCCTTGAAGTTATATTCACATTGTTCCAATGCTTGTCTGCTTTACAAATTCACTATGCTTATCTTGTAAGATTCATGCCACGGACCAGTAGCTCTATCCCTATCTTGCATTTATCTAGTTTAGCCAGAAGACTATCAAATATTAGTTCTGTGCAAGTATGAATCTGAAAGTATTCTGAACCGTTAGGTCGCCAAGGTATTTTTTGAACTAAGGAATTGTATCATATCACTACCACATTTCTAGAATAGGACTTTATTGTCAATTGCCATATTTAATTTTTGTGTTAATATATTGCATGATGTATAATATACATATTATTTTATGTTCATTAATGCATAGTTTAATGGTCTAGACCTAGAAACCCACTAAATAAACCCCTACCCCTATTTAAATTAGTAATTAGTTTGATCCCTCAATGTATGACTAAAATCCTCTTAATTAATTAGTTCTTCATGACAAGACATGAAGGGCAAAATAGGTTTTATGCATTAGAAGACCTAACCCTAACCCTATCCCTATAAAACTAGAGGGAGCCTCCCTCAAGCCTCTCTTCATTCATGAAGAAAACCCTAAAATAGCCTCAACGTAGAAATCATCCTTCCTTCCTCAAATTTTAGAATTTCTAGCCCTAGAAACCATCATCTTCCCTCATTCAAGGAGGCCTAGAATCTTGGGCACATGGAGACTTGGAGAAGGAGAAGCCACATTGGGAATCCATCTTCCAATAGATAAAAATCTAGAAAACCTCATTTTAATTCTGTTTTAATTGATTGTTTGGCCATTAGGAGCCCACCCATTGATCTAGGGATGACTTTTTAGGGTGAGCATGAGACTCTTTTGGTTGTGAGATGTTTTCCCATAGTGTCATAGGTGTATTTGGGTTTTTGTGATCCAATGATGCATTTCCCCCAATTTTTCCTAGCCCTATATATATATATATATATATATATATATATATATATATATATATATATATATATATATATATATATATATATATATATATATATATATATATATATAATTATATATATGCATGTTAGCATCATATACGTAGAGGTTTAATTTCGATTTGGGGTTTTAAGCATGGGTATCCTTGAGTAATCATGTGAATCCCATTTTCAGCACACTAAGTGTTTGTTGATATGTTTAGTAGGATGAATACCTATTTAATCTAATCTAATCTTATGCATTTTGATGTATAATATATATATATATATATATATATATATATATATATATATATATATATATATATATATATATATATATATATATTGGTCTATTTGTGTCGAATTTGGAGAGGGGGATACATCATTAGGAGGCCGAGAGTCGAGCGTGTGCTTACTCGTCATGCCACTTCCGGGATACGATATTGTACTCGGAATGGACTGGTTGAGTAGGCACCATGCTACTATTGATTGTCGTAGAGGCAGAGTGATATTTCGACCGCCAGGGGAGCTGGAGTTCAAGGTCGGCAGAGGAGCTGCAGAGCAGAGGCACTTTTTGCGAAGCCAGGATGGAAGAAGAGGAGTTGCCACATCCTCTGATAGCGGAGTTCCTGGATGTCTTTTCAGAGGAGTTGTCAGGCTTGCCGCCAGACAGAGATGTTGAGTTCTCTATAGATTTGGTGCCAGGAGCGGAGCCCATTTCACAACAAGTCTATAGAGTCAAAAATAGTGAGCTGGCAGAACTGAAGAAGCAAGTTGAGAAACTGTAGGACAAAGGCTTCATCAAATCCAGTTCATCACCATGGGGAGCACCGATATTGTTCGTACCAAAGAAGGATGGAACGGTACACATGTGTATCGATTATAGAGCTCTGAACAACCTCACTATCAAGAACAAATATTCGCTTCCGAGGATAGATGATCTCTTTGATCAGTTGAGCGGAACGAAGGTATTTTCAAAGATAGACTTGAGGTCAGGCTACCACCAGGTGAAGGTGAAGAGAGAAGACATACCGAAGCAGCTTTTCAAACCAGATATAGCCAGTTTGAGTTCATGGTAATGCCGTTTGGTTTAACCAATGCACCGATAGTATTCATAAACTTGATGAACATGGTGTTCCATCAGTACCTTGACAAGTTCGTGGTGGTGTTCATCGAAGATATTCCTGTGTATTCGAAGACCCCAGAGGAGCATGAAGAGCACCTAAGGATGGTCTTGGAGACTCTCATAAAGGAGGAGCTATACGGGAAGCTTTCAAAGTGCGAGTTCTGCCTCAACAAGGTTGAATTCCTTGGGCATGTGGTGACGGGTGACAGAATCTCAGTTAACCCAAAGAAGATCGAGGCAGTGGAGTCTTGGACTACCCCCAGTTCGGTAGCTTAGATCAAGAGTTTTCTCGGGCTAGCAGGATATTACAGGAGGTTTGTATAAGACTTCTCCAAGATTGTCGAGCCAATGACTAGGCTGACCAGGAAAGATGTAGATTTTGTCTGGACGGAGGATTGTCAGGCCGTATTTGATAAGCTGAAGAAGAGATTGACGACAGCTCCAGTATTGACATTGCCATCGGGGACAGGTGGATTCACTATCTACAGTGATGCTTCAGGGAAGGGTTTGGGTTGCGTTCTTCAACAGCACGGAAAGGTAATTGCTTATGCTTCCAGGCAATTATGCCCTTATGAAAAGAACTACCCTACCCACGATTTGGAGTTGGTAGCGGTTATCTTTGCTCCAAAGCTGTGAAAATACTATATGTACAGAGAGCGTGTAGAGATCTTCACAGACCACAAGAGCTTGAAGTACGTGTTTACACAGAAGGAGCTGAACATGAGGCAGAGGGGGTGGTTGGAGTTGATGAAAGACTTCGACATCTCATTGCAGTACCACCCAGGAAAGACCAACGTAGTCGCCGATGCCTTGAGAAGGTATTCGATGGCTATGTACTTGACGACAGATAGATATTTGTTGGCCGATCTTGAGAGCTTAGGAATTGAGGTGCTAGTTCCAGGAATTGAGATTCAGATATGGGGATTGTAGATACAGTCCGAGTTGATGGACAGAATCAGAGCAGCGCAGTATGATGATGAGGATCTGAGGAGTATCAGGGCACAGGTTCGGACAAGATTGTCAGATGACTTTACTATTACGGATGATGGGTCTTTATGACACGGCACGAAGATATATGTGCCGAGCGGGGAGCTGCACGAGAAGGTTTTGTAGGAGGCACATCGCTCTCAGTACTTGATGCATCCCGGTGCCAACAAGTTGTATCGAGACTTGAGGGAGCACGTATGGTGGTATGGTATGAAGCGCGAGGTATCACGCTTTGTATCCCGATGTTTAGTGTGCCAACAGGTAAAGGCGGATCGGCAGAGGCCAGGTGGATTGCTTCAGCCTTTACCTATCCCAGATTGGAAGTAGGAGCACATGACCATGGATTTCGTTTCAGGGCTTCCGCGTTCTCCAGGAGGAAAGGACGCAATTTGGGTCATCGTGGATAGGTTGACCAAATAGGTCCACTTCTTACCATTCAAAGTGGGTACATTGACAGAGAGGCTAGCAGAGATGTAGGTGCGACAGATTGTCAGATTACATGGGATTCCTGTGAGCATCGTCTCGGTCGGGATAGTCGTTTCACTTTCCACTTCTGGAGGAGTCTGCAGGCTAGCTTGGGCACTCAGCTCAAGTTCAGTACCGCATACCACCCCCAAACAGACGGGCAGTCTGAAAGGACTATTCAGACTGTCGAGGATATGCTACACACTTGCGTTCTGAATCTCGGGGGTTCTTGGAAGGATCATCTACACCTGGTAGAGTTTGCTTACAACAACAGCTACCAGACCAGCATTAAGATGTCACTATTCGAGGCTCTATATGGATGGAGGTGTCGTACACCGTTATCTTGGGATGATGTCGGAGAGAGAGCCTTGTTATGACCAAAAATGGTCGTGGATGCAGCAAAAAAGGCAAAACTCATCAGAGACAGACTGCGGGTGGCGCAGGACAGACAGCGGCATTGGGCCGACAGCCACCATAAACTCCTAGAGTTTCAGGTATGGGTTTTGTTATTATTGGCTTGTGATTATTTTGTTTTAGATTGCGTGTTAAGACTATTTTATTCTAGGTTGGCGATCTGGTACTCCTACAGATTTTTCTGACACGGGGTACGATTCATTTTGGTAGAGGCGGGAAGCTTAGTCCACGTTACATCGGACCTTTCGGTATTCTTGCGAGGGTCGGTGCAGTGGCCTATAGACTAGACTTGTCGTCTGTACTAGAGGGTATACATAACGTATTCTATGTGCCCCATCTGAGACGGTACATGGCAGACCCTAGTCACGTACTAGATCACTCGGAGATCGAGGTTGGTCCAACTCTCAGCTATCTTGAGCAGCCAGTAGAGATCTTGGATCGCAGAGAGAAGGTATTGCGGAACCAGACTATTCCTTTGGTTCGTATTGCATGGAGACATCACTCTCTATGCGAGTCAACCTGGGAGAGAGAGGACGAAATGCGCGAGCAGTACCCGTATCTCTTCGAGACTTGAGGTATAATTCTTTGTTTGATTATGTTCTTGTTCTAGTTCAATTCAATTTTGAGGACGAATTTTTTCTTAGGAGGATAGACTTGTCACTACCATATTTCTAGAATAGGGCTTTATTGTCAATTGCCATATTTAATTTTTGTGTTAATATATTGCATGATGTATAATATACATATTATTTTGTGTTCATTAATGCATGGATTAATGGACTAGACCTAGAAATCCACTAAATAAACCCCTACCCCTTTTTAAATTAGTAATTAGTTTGATCCCTCATTGTATGACTAAAACCCTCTTAATTAATTAGTTCTTCATGACAAGCCATAAAGGGCAAAATAGGTTTTATGCATTAGAAGCCCTAACCCAAACCCTAGCCCTATAAAACTAGAGGGAGCCTCCCTCAAGCCTCTCTTCATTCATGAAAAAAAAACCTAAAAATAGCCGACACTTAGAAATCATCCTTCCTTCCTCAAATTTTAGAATTTCTATCCCTAGAAACCCTCATCTTCCCTCATTCAAGGAGACCTAGAAGCTTGGGCACAAGAAGACTTGGAGAAAGAGAAGCCACATTGGAAATCCATCTTCCAATAGGTAAAAATATAGAAAACCTTACTTTAATTTTATTTTAATTGATTGTTTGGCCATTAGGAGCCCACCCATTGATCTAGGGATGGCTTTTTAGGGTGAGCATGAGACTCTTTTGGTTTTATGATGTTTTCCCATGGTGTCATAGGTGTATTTGGGTTTTTGTGATCCAATGATGCATTTTCCCTAATTTTTCGTAGCCCTAATTATATATATATATATATATATGTATATATATATATATGTATATATATATATATATATGTATATATATATGCATGTTTGCATCATATACGTAGAGGTTTAATTTTGATTTGGGGTTTTAAGCATGGGTATCCATGAGTAATTATGTGAATCCCATTTTCAGCATACTAAGTGTTTGTTGATAAGTTTAGTAGGATGAATACCTATTTAATCTAATCTAATCTAATCTTATATATATATATATATATATATATATATATATATATATATATATATATATATATATATATATATATATATATATATATATATATATACACACACACGTATATGTTTTGGTCTATTTGTGTCGATTTTGGAGAGGGGGATACACCATGGGGAGGTCAACACTGCTGTACAGTCAGGATTTTTATATGCACTGTGTGTGTCTGTGTGTATCTTAGTGTTGTGATTGTGTCTGCGAGCGTATCTGTGCACCAGTGTTGTGTTATGTGGGTAACAGTGCAGTGAGAATCAGTTCACTATGTGTTTAGTATATCAGCAATTGGAGGATATGAGAAGTCGGGTTCCTCACAGTTATCAGAGTGATTATTGAGTTTCAATGTTAAGTATCAGTGTAGTATCTCAGTGATGCCAGTGAGGTGACTGTGTATCAGTGAGTTTGTATGTGAAAGTGTTGTGCATCAGTAGGTATAGTCCAGTCCCTGTGCAATGAGGCTCGGGTTCTGTGTATCAGTTTCATTGAGTGAGCAGTTGGTATCACAGTGTGTCAGTATATCAGAAATTGGGGGGGGATGAGAATCGGGTTCAACACAGTGAGTGAACTATGAGTGTTAGAGTATCAGTAGTAGTACAGAAGCTGTGTGTGTGTGTATTTCAGTGAGTGAGTGTCAGTGTGGTTTTGTGTATCAGTTCAGTGAGAAGTCATAGAAACCTGTGTGTGTGTTGAGGACAGCACAGGCATGTGCATCAGTATATGTGTGCAGTCAGTTTCAGTTAGTGATGAGATGTTAGTATTAGTGTTGCAATATGGGTATCTTTTGATAAACATATACCAAGGAATTCATTTGGGTGTCAGTAGAGTATCAATCATTTAGAGTATCAGTTATATGGTTGATTTAGGGGTGTGTACCTATGATGGGGGAGATGAAGTATCGAGTGATGATACTGTGTGTGTCATGTATGAGAGCATCACTATATCAGTTCAGATGTTTATGTATCAATGTGAATGTGATTGTGTAGGTGTAGTCCACTTTTGATGAGCTGGGTATATGATAGGATGGTGTGCAGACTTGGGTGTCAACTGATTTTCCAGTTGGGAACAACTCATGTCCCAGATATTAGAAGTAAGGGTTAGCAGTACCAGTTGCAGTAGACAACTGATGCAAGGGGTCTTAGTGTTGCAGTTCATCTGTAATTCGAGATTTGTTGGCTTGTATCAGTTGGTTAGCAACTTGGGTTGCCATGGTTTATTAGCAGATGTATGCTTGGCACGAGGAGCAGCTGTAGTTGCATCAGTGTTTTGGTCTACAGTGTGAGCCACTGATGTACAACCACAGTCGCATAGGGAGTAGTATCCGCAGTGATGATAGGGTTGAGGTGCAGTATCAAGCATCAATGGTTTAGTGTTATATATGTGGCAGGAGTGGTTAAGGGAGGCCTACTTCAGGCCTAGGTATGGGACATCAGCAAGGTAATAAGGGAGAGGGTGAGTGAACGCTGATACACTTGTGTCAGTGGAGTATCAGTATAGGTTCAGGTGCTGGGGTTGGATAGAGGCACTACTATGGGTGCAAGGCCAAGAGCAAGGTGTGAGCAAGTCAGTGCACGAGCCTGTGCACTGCAAACTCATGAACTTGCTATCCATATAGATGGTTGCACATGGAGGCAATTGGGTATGTATCAGGTATAGGGGTAACTAATACCAGGGTATTATATATATGGGATAATGTTTAGGTATTGATTACTAAGTTAGGGTAATGGATATCTTTGGTATATCCATATTAAGGTAATATTATAAAGCTAAATATAGAGTTTGAGATTAGATGCCACTTAGATACCAAGATATGAGAATTATGTGTACTAGTGGTACTTAGTATAGCTAATATTTACTAGTATTAATTAGGTATTAACTATTATAGCTAGAATACCTTAGTACGACCTAGCAAAACCTAGTATAACCAAGTGTTAACCAAGTTAACCTAGCATAGATCTAGAAACGACCAAACGACCTAAAATTGAACTAGAATAACTCGTTTCCTTTCCTAAAATATCATCTTAATATAATATTCTATATTTAGGTCCTCGAGGCACTATTCTGGACACCGTTGATTCTCCTCATTGGATTATAGGCTAGTACATTCTCTGACAGTTTTTATTATGTTGATTAATTCTATAATTCTAGTTGTATAGTATACTTGATTCTGACACTGTGGATACACGGGTTAACATCATAGATACCTGTCACGAGGAGTCATGATTGAAATCCATCGTGCTAGCTGAGGACAGAGAAATATTAGTAGATTATGTGATCATACCTCACTTTACATGCATCATAGCTCACCCCATACATCACGTAGGATATAGCCTGACCATTTGCATGCCTCATAGCCTATTATATATGATTAGCCTAATTATTGCTCGCATCGTAGCTAACCATATGGTTAGCCTGACCTCACATATATCATAGCCAATCATATATAACAAGCCTGATCGCGTCCCAAGCCGATCATATAATAAACTGATATTTCAAACACTTAGCTAGAGATTCCATTTCTTATTCCAGTTCACTTATTCTAGCATTCACTTATATCTCTGTTCGTTGCTAGTTGTACTATTGCTGATTACATTTCTCCAGTATTCCATATTTCCAGTATTTATCTTCATCTTGTATTTTCTTACACTATTTTTATAGTTTTTTCAATATAAATGAAACTGCTGATTAGTGCTTGTGCTTCACTCCAATCCTGACAGGATAATATTTTTCAGAGAACTTAGAGGACTTCTGTCCTACTCACTATGGCCCAGGCGTAGAGGGAGACTACATACCAGAGACCCTAGAGGAGTCACTCTCCTTGGAGGAGACACCACCTGTAGTCATTTAGACAGTTCTACTTATGTATTATTTATTCTAAACCTGAGACTTGGATTGTACTTATGTTTGAGACTATTGTTGAGACTATTATGTTGGACAACTAGACTCTAGTTTACTGTTGTATTTTTTGAGTTGTTGTGCTTAAATTATGTCAGTACTTCTTATCTTTATATCTATTCATGCTAGTTACTTCCTATAGTTTTTGTGATTGAACATATTATGAATTGTTGATTAATGTATTATTCATTGTCCTCCTTATGGAGTTGAGATCATTGATAGGTTATGAGTTATGTTTGGTAGTCTTGAGACCTAGACAGCGTTCTACCGCCAATGCTGCGGCATAGGCTGGACGTACCCAAGGCTCATGCCCAATTTTTGGGTGCGGGTCATGACACATCATGTTAAGTAAATAAAGAATCACAACTCGTAGAAAAATACTCGTGCAGAACAAGAATCAAGAATTTAACATATCGTGTCATGAATCTCGTGAATCTGAAGACCCTAAACTTGCATGTCGCGGACAACTTATGCACAAGGTGTTTCAATCTGTTCCTGTGAACGGACTTTGGGGCACTGGGGCCGATCCGATCTGGACGGACATCCTGTTAGTCTTCTTGTTTCGGACAGGATGGCTTGTAGCACCTCGTGTTACTTTCGTTATACGTCATTCTTGCTCTAAGACTAAGTAGTATTATGAACGGGCAGGATGGCATCTAACGTCTCACATACCACTCTCGCTCATAACTACATCGTAGTCCTTTATGGCTATGCCAGTGACAACTATTCATATAGATAATCAGTCTCGCTTAGCGGCAATTCGTGTGCGAGTCATTGTATCACACCTAGTAATTTGGAATACCTGAATGGAGATGATTATTAGACACTTGTACATATTTGAGCAATCTTCTACAACATGTCTAATAACCCGTGTAACTAGTGCACCTGAATCAGAAACCCGTTCGTGACACTGGTGTTTGCTTATACGATTTCCTTGGATTTTATAGATATATTTGTTCTTAGTTTAACTTGGTTTACCTTGGGTAGAAAAGAACAAATAGTAAGTTGTTAAGTCTCGTCGTGTTACTCTATATCGCATGACGCACTGGCACACGAGTTAGGCTTTACATATTTGCCATGAAACTGATGCAAAGGAAAGACTAGAAAGACAATAATGATAGAGTGCACATAACTAATTGAACGTGTTAGATTTGTTAAGCGGGAGTGAAGCCTCCCCACCAGTGCATTCAATGTACTGATAACCCACCTGATTGTGTGCAAGGTGTGGGAGAACCTTGTTCGATGCAAAGTGTCCCCTTGTGCACGCTAAGGAGTGGAGTTCGCTATGGAGGCATGGAGTGTTGCGTCCGGAGCTGAAACAAATGTACAGGACATAATATTGGAATATCACCTATGTATCTTTCCTTGTTATAAGCCACTTGGAAAGACTTTATTATTTCGAGAAAGAGAGAGCATGAGCGACTTGTAATCTCGGCCTAGCACCATTTGTAATACTTATTCTGAATCAATAAGAGCTAGTTTTTGTATCATACTTGTGTTCATTCTATGCTTCCGCTATATCGACCTTAAGAACTTATTATCTCACCGCCCGTTCTATGCCCGGCCTTGCGTGGATGCAACTGAGGCTCGTGTAGCATCACCCCCATGCAAGAAAGTCCGGTCCTTGCAGGCCGGGACATAATATGTCATGAGCAAGCCAAACACTATCTCAGCAGAATGATGGTCGACGCGGAATACAAATACAACCCCATTTAGAAGGAGTGCCTCGCTCTGGTCTTCGCCATTCAGAAAACCCAATATTATGTGGCAGGATAAACCATCCATGTGATCTCGCGAGTTAGTTCTCTCAGGGTCCTTATGACTAAATCTGGAGCGCTCAACTCTCGCCTAGCCACATGGGCAATACTTCTGTTTCCATACGGCATGGTATTTGTCCCATAAAAGGTGATCAAAGGCTAAGCATTGACAGATTTTATGGCAGCCTAGCCTGTACCAGAAACCTCAAAGGTTAACGAGGAGATCCCAGACGAAGTAGCGGACTCAAATATGACCACAAGAGCAGAAGCTGTTTAGCGAATGTTCTTCGATGGTGCTTAAAGAAAGGTCCCAAAGGTGATATTGTCGCTGGCGTCGGGATAGTACTGATTTTTCCATACGATCTGGTCATAAACCGTGCTTACTCCCTCACAAAGCCAGGCTCCAACAATATGGTCGAGTATAATGCTCTCGTCATTAGGCTCCAACTTACTAAACAAGTGGGAGTTAACTACCTGGAAGACTACAACGATTCCAAGCTGATAGTCAATCAAGTCCGAGGCGAGTACAAAGTCCGGAATGAAGACTTGATTCCCTACCACCAAGCCGCGCTCGACATTATCCCCACATTCGAGGGTTTCTTCATAGAGCACGTCCCTCAACTACAAAATATTGAGGCTAATGCCCTGGCAAGCCTCACAACCTGTTTAGTTGTTCCAGTCAATACTCATTAACTGATCACTGTGGTCGGTCAAGAGCTGGTCTGCCCGAAGAACAACCTTTGTCTGTGCTTGAGCTACTCAGTAGAGGCAAGCACCGACTCCCAAGACTGAAGACTCCCATTCATTGACTACGCAGTCTATTGAAATCTCCCCGAGAACCCAAAGGAAGTCACTTCCATCAGAAGACGTTCCCTCAGGTTCTATTACGATACGACTACCAAAATATTGTATCGTCGTTCCTACGACGGTCTTCTGCTATGATGACTATTGAATATAGAAGCGAAGCAAGCTCCCCACGAGGCTTACAATAGGGTATGTTGTGCCTATTAGCCCAGACCCAAGCAACAGGATCGTCTCCAGAGAATAGGTTACTATTGGCCGACAATGGTAGTAGATGCTATCAACTACGCAAGAAAGTGCCAAGTGTGCCAAATCCATGATGACTTCATCCACCAACCCTCAGAATCCCTATACTAGACCGCTGTGTCTTGGCCGTTCGAAGACTGGGGCATGGATATCATAGGACCGATTATCCCACATTCCTCTAAGGGATATCAGTTTATCCTCGCTATTATCGACTATTTCTCCAAGTGGACATAAGTCGTACCACTCGCTGAAGTTAAAATATCAAACATGATCAGCTTCGTCTAGCATCACGTCATATACCGCTTCGACTTGCCACGAAGGATTATCCATGACAATGGTCCACAGTTTGTAAGTCACATTTTTAATCGGTTTTGTGACAAAAACCAAATTCAGAATATAGCCTCAACGGCCTACAACCCAGCAGCAAATGGTCTAGCAAAAGCATTCAATAAGACCATCATAAAGCTACTCAAAAAGTTTGTGTCATCCAACAAGTGCGACTGCAATGAGAAGCTGGGTGAATGTCTCTAGGCTCATCGAACAATGGTCTAGAAGTCGACTGGTAGCACGCCATTCTCTTTGGTCTATGGGAGCGAAGCGGTCCTCCCCCTCAAGGTCCAAATTCTCTTTCTCCGAGTGGCTCTATCCAACCGACTAACCATCAACGATAATCACCGCCGACGGCTACAAGATTTAGAAGCACTTAACGATAAGCGTCTCATAGCTCAACAGCACATTGAGTTGTACCAAGCGTGCCTCTCAGAAGCCTTCATCAAATAGGTCAAGAAGAGGACTAACCAAGTGGGTGACCTCGTCCTGACAGTAAGAAGGCTGATGGTTATGACCCACAAGACGGACGACAAGTTTTAACCCAAATGGGAAGCCCCGTTGATCGTAGAATATGTATTCTCCAACGACACCTACCGACTGGCAAAACCTAATGGCGACTTGCTCATGATGCCCATCAACGGTAAGTTCTTGAAAAAGTACTATATCTAAGGCTAGGCTTGTACTTCTCTCTATCTCCATCAGGACAACAAAAGTGCACAGGATTCCCACTTTTTGTTATTCACCCTAGTGAGTGCTTAAGCACGATGGTTCTCAAAATCTTCCCAATGGAGTAGTCCTCAGGTCCACCTGTATACTCCTGCAGGGACCACTAAAAAAAATCTAGTCTCGTTAGACGCTAGCTACGTCCATATTACCTTTGAGCTATCGGTCCAACGATCTCTCCAACGAAGTAACCCTCAGGTCTATCTATATTCTCGGGTGTTTGCCATTTAAAACAAAACGAGAACAAGAAGAACTGAATTTGATTAAAAAACTAAGAATATCCAAATAAGAGTCCTAGAAGACAATCTAAGTACAAATTTATTTTCTGGGGGGTGACAATGGAGGGTTAGGAGTGTAGCAACTCTCTTTACTCCGTGAAAGATTCGATGTAGCAGCTCTTCTCTCTCTCTCTCTCTCTCTCTCTCTCTCTTGAGTGTTGATTAGCAGATAGGCAACCAACATTTTGCCTGGGGGTAATATCCGATTATTTATAGTCGTTTAGTGGCCGCATAAATTTTAGGCCGCATGGACGTTGGGGGTTGTCACATGTCTTCTCCTAACAGGAAGGAGTTACAACTGTGCACAAGACCAGGATTCAGCTGTCACATGGATATTTGTTAAGATTTTTTGTTGCTGAATATCTGGATGGTTCTCATCTGTTGTAGGCGCGACTTGGTAAAGTGGATACGTGGCCGCTACTGGGTTGGAGAGAATCACTCATTTGAAATAGCAAGATTTGGTCGATGTGGAATCAGTAATACGTGTGGCCAAAGACTCACGGGACGCATAAAGTCTGGAATACATAGGCCAGAGCCGCATAGGGCACATGGAGACTGGGATGCATGGACGAGAGCTGCATGGGACGCATGGAGTCTGGGACGCATGGACCAGAGACGTATGGACCGCATGGAGTCTGGGACGCATAGGCCAGAGCCGCATGGGATCTTTTATCGTGTTGTACATGTGGCTCTGCAGTATCCTTGGGTCTTCTGTCTCTTAGTTTGTTCTCGTCCTTCGAGGCGATCAGAAAAAAAAATTGTCAGGATTATGTGTTAGGCGTCATCTTTTTTGTCAGAACGTCATGTCAGGTCGACCTGCGGTGAGTTGTCAGAACGCTTGTTTGGACCGCATGGACGTCCCTTTTCTGGGCCGTATAGTATTCATACGGTCCATCATTTGTTAAATTTTATTTTGGGGCGTTTGGACGTTGGGCGCATGGATGCATCTTTTTTATGCTTCTACAAGACCCCCTTCAAAGTTTTCAAACTGATAAGTTTGAAATACTTTGAATCAGAAGCATTGATGGGGCACGTTCGGGCTACATGGACATTTGAGCCGCACGGACGAACGCTACTAGGCTGTCCTTTATTCATTAACTGTCAGATTTATTTTGACCCTTGAGTGGATTCTGTACCATCTTCTGATGCGGGGCTCGAGGCGACAGTTCCCAAGGAGATAAAAGTGGCGCATGAAAATTGAGGCATCAGGTTCATCACAATAACTTCCATGTTCATTATCTTGATCTCTTCATGCGTCTATTGGAGCCTATAAGTAGGTGACTTGGGGATGAGAGAGAACTTTGTCTTCAGTTCCTCCTCCTTCGTGAAGATGCTGGATATTGCTGTCTCTCTCGTCGAGGAGTCAGTCGAGAGCAAGATTGATTCGTGGCCCCCTGATGCAGGAATTTTACTCCGAGGTAAGGGGTACCATGTCTCTCATGTTGGGCTGCCAGAAAGTCGACCAATGCCTGACCTTGATGGCCTTCTGTGGGACGAATACCATATCATATGGAGATAATAGTATCACCCAGGTAGCCATGCGAGAACTGAGTGTGGCGCCCTGTTCCTCCTTTTCGAGGAGCGCGGCTAAGAAACACAAGACGGTATCGTTCGATCGGGATAGATTAAAACAAGAACTCGTCCTCGTTATGGATTTGCTTCTTCGGAATCGATTCCCATATTCAGTGGACCGTGCCCCCGGGATCGACTTAGCGGCAGAGTTAGAAGGGACCTCTCCGCTGTTATCTTTTATTGCCTCGGATTTTGATGTCGCTTGTTGCTTTCGTGCTTTGAGTTGGTTTTCGGATTTGCTTGTTTTCCTTGAACGGTTTTGATAGATTTCATTATTTTCGTTCATTGAATTGCACTTCAATTCCGAGATATGGAAAGAGAGAAAGAAGTATTGATCAAGTTGTTCGTGATGCAGGTGAACGAGCAGTAGGCGGCTTACGAGCGGAGTCTTGAAGCGCCTATTTCCTTCTCCCTTCCATCCAACTAAGTGAGTGGCTACCAACCCGATTAGCTAGCCCTGCTTCCAAGCTCCACACCCTAAAAATCTTGCATTCTTCTTTGCCCCGATCAAACGATACCAAGTAATAACTAAAAGACTACAAGATAAAAAGGGAATAGACTTGGATATTATGCTTGTCAATCAAACCTGTGAACTATTGTCTTATTGTATGCTAGTTCATTGCAAATGTTCTATAAATCATGTTAAGTATGGAACATATCTTGTATGCAAATAATTATTCAGGGAGGCTATGCAAAATGAATCATGCAATACTGCTTGTCTTGTACTCGTGTTCTTGTACTCGTGTTGCCTCAACTGCATGAATTGTTAACTTAGTAAACATATTGTTCGATCACGGACAACTTGTGCACAAGGTCATTGGTTCCTGCGGACGATCGCTGGGGCACTGGCACCGATCCGGTCCGGACGGAACTCTATTGTATAGTCCATTGTGCTGGATGGGGTGGCATGTAGCGCTCCTTGTACTTTTGCTGCATACCATTCCCGCCAGTGACTATTGTCTATTATGGCATCATGCCAGTGATCCTTGTATATTTAAACCTGTTGCAAACTAACTTATGTCTTCGTGGCAGAGAAGGCATGGTAAGTATTGTGCAGGTAGTTCAGACGGACAGGTAAAGGCACCGAACGGTGGCAAGTTCATTTCAGTATTATACATATATATACTATTGCTTGTAAATGAACTAAGGCAAGATAGAAATCCACAAAAATATGCATGCTTCATTAAAACAACGTGTTGATTGGTATAGTTCGTTTAGCTCGCCTTCACCAGTATGTTTCAACATACTGACCCTCGTTGAAACAGGTTCTCCACACTAAGGCGAACCGAGCGAGGAGCCAGAGTCGTCTTCCCGATCCAGTCCTGCTATAGGCGCATCCTCTGATCGCGCCGCATTTTGAAGTACTCGAAGAGAATGAGCTAGAACCCAAGCAAGAATGCAGCTCCGTAAAAAAGCTATCATTTCTCCGGAGGTCCTTATCATTTTGAAGTTTAGTAAAGGGATGTAATGTATAGGACTGCTATCTCATTTTGAGTCAACACTTTTGTAAGCCCGTGCGGCAAATTAGCTGACTCGTTCAGGAGTTTATAATAGATGTTCATTATCAATAAAGAGAACTTTTCCATGTTTCAAATCTGTGTTTCAATTTATCTGCGTACTCTGAATATGTGCTCGTTATACAAAAATACTTTAGCCTTGTGCGGGCGCAACCCCAGGCCCGCACGGCGGACACGCCGGGGGACGCCCCTAGGATTCGGCAAAATTGGGGCGTGACATAGTGGTATCAGAGCACAGATTCAAGTTCCTTAGACTCTCGCACTGGAAAAGTTCCTTTAACGATCAAATTTCTGTGCGAACTCTTGAACTCGCTAGGCCAAAATGAGATATGTTCATGCAATAAGTCCATAATACATTATGATCCTAATGTAATTTACCGTCTTTTGAAGGAATGCCACCAGCGCAATCTACAGCGCAAACATCGGATAAAACACAAGGCCAAGAAAGTAGTTCGGGCACTTCGGAAAGTTTAGGAAGCCAGCGAGCCATACCAAGCATCGATCCCATCGAGCAAATGTTGCGGATGTTGGAGGCAAACCAACAATGGGACGAGGCTCGCTACGAACGGGCCGAGAAGCGGGCGGAGGAGAGTCAGCTCAAGTTTCAAGACAATATAGAAGCTCGATTCTCAGTCCAGCAAAAGCAGGTAGATGTCCTACAACAGATCGTTAAGACTTTGGCTTCCAACCATTCTGCGGCAACAACAGCAACTCCGGTGGAACAACCCGCGCTTGAAGTCGAGATGCCTCAAATTCCAAGGACGAAGGACGTGACTGCCTTTGACTTTGGTCACTTCAAGAAAGTCTGTAACACTCCATTCAATGGAACTGAGGACCCAATCGTGTCTCTAGATTGGTTGGCCGAACTTGAAGACCACTTCGCTCTGCTAGAGGTCCCCGAAGAGAAGCGCGTCATCTGCACGCAACTGCAGCTCCGTCTCAACGCGCATGATTGGTGGGACGTGCATCGACGATCTCTTCAATTTGATCATGGAGAGGAGGCAATCTCGTGGACGACTTTTCGTGTCACATTTGAAGAGGAGTTTATACCCCCTCTATTACGTCGTCAGATGGAGAACGAGTTCGTGCAACTGAGGCAAGGCAGCATGACAATCAAACAGTATTTCGCCGAATTCAACCGACTCTCCAATTTCGCTAGTGCATATTTACATGATGTAGCGAGTCGAGTCAGAAGGTTTGAAGGTGGTCTACGCCCTGCCATCCATGTGCATGTAGTCGTTCATCAGTATCAGACAATACGGGAAGTCATGAATTACGCTTTACGCTCTATCACTTAAACCGCAGTATCCTCACGTTTCTATCGGCGCTGTGCATACCTAAAATCACAAACGCCAAGGCAACGATAGAGGAAATACCGCTGCAAAGCTGTCACGCCCCAGTCCCAAAATATCGTGGGACCAAACACGTGGCAATGGCCAGCAGCACGCACCGATGGACAAACCCAATTTAATAGATCCATCAGGGCATACTTAAGCTGTAAAATAAAGTCTACGACAACATGGCAAAGCTAATCTCATCCACACAAGATAAAATATGATCCACAGATATAAGAAATATAAATCATCAACCAGTCTCAACAAAGTGCTTCGGGGAACAACCCGATAAAAATCTAATACAATAGTTCAACAGACCAGAATATAAATGATTGAATAAAGTAAATACTGAGCATGAACATAGTTGCTCAGGAAAAGTCTTCAGCTAACACCTCGTCCTCGGGTGTCGGTACAGCTCCTGTATCTGCTCCTGCTTCTGCTGTAGTCCCGTATACCTCGAGATAGATCTCGTTTGCAAATGCTGGGGAAATAATTCGGTATCCAGGTCCTCAGGGGACATAACAAGGTACAGAAATCAACATGCCAAAATGCAGTGTAATAGTAAATGAGATAAATAGGGTAAGCTATATAACCATCTATGTGAAATGCAAGATGAGAGCATCACGAGTACTCAGGCTGAGCCACTACAAGCTCTGTGTTGGGGAGCCGGTAGCAGTAATAATGAGTAATGGGCCAAGCTCGGGTTTCAGAGTCTTGTGCCTCACAGTAGTAGGGGATATATATCTAATCAGCCTGTAGCCTGTGTGTCTCTCCCCACCCAATGTAATCACACGTCTCATATCCATAACGTCTCATGTACATGGCACGCAAGATCATAGCTAATGCAGCAAGTCATAGAGTATCCATGAATATAATGTCTATGTCAGAAGTCTGTATCATATACAGAATCACCATGAATATCTCAGAAAGAACCTGTCTCATGTATAGTATCAAGTGTCCTGGGTATAATGTACTTGATAAGACAAGTACGAGAATGTAAAGGGGTCACGAATGTCCATCTTTAGATGACATACACAACATCGCGTACGGTGTTGGCACCCGATTAATAATTGGACGCTAAGTAAGTCACACGGTCCTAGGTCAAGCATCCACAGCAATATAAATAAAGCAAGGAAATATGCAACAAAAACTGCAAAGTTGGCAAGGTATACTTACCCACTGATGTATAAATAAGTCAAGGAAATAAGTTGCAAAGCTGCAGGGTTTGGCAAGGTACACTTGCCTGGGGTTTGAATACCAACAACTGTCCCTGTATCAGTGGATCCTGTAGGCACTCCTCCAAAAGCTGTAATAAACATCACCAACATTCTAAAAAAATATCAAATAGCTAGAAACACCTGTCCTTAGGTCCAATTTGGACACAAGGACAAAAATAATATTTTTGGGCCAAAGCGGGGTCCATAAGTGGGCCACTTTGCACCAAAAAGCGTGTCAGAGTCAAAGGTCTCCAAATTCATCAAACTTAGCGTCAACAAGTCAGGAACGATGATACGAACCCAACAGAACTTCCAGAATTGGATTCCGATGAGCCGATCATAAAATCGCCCGTCAAGTGGAGCCTGTGGGGCCCACGATACACGATTTTGTCAACGTTCTCAGAATCAAACCAAACTTGGGTCACAGGACCAGCGTATTGCTATGAGTCTGATGGCGTAGGTTTCGTCTTGATCCGACGTGTGTACACAAAGTTACAACGTATTCCAGAATAGGCGGATACGGGGCGTTGTCGGCGGATACGCATTGATTTCGGTGTGCACGCACATCCAAATCAACTTCTGCGAAATCCTACACGTCCGTATCAACGACGCGCACGTTTTGGTGAAGACCGTGTGCGACCAAGTCGTCCCGTTTGGCGGGGCGCACTCAGTTCCGGGGTGAAACAAGGCGTTAGTTTTCCTGTTTTTGGATCGCGGTTTGCGATCACCACAGGACGCGATGCACCGAGCGGGTTGCACGGACATCGAGAGGGTTATACAGTCTACGCGTTGCAACAGACGAAATCGAAAATAGAATTACGAGGAGAGAGGAAATACTACCTGAACAGGGCTCCATGAAGACTGATTCCTCGTGTCCAAGTACTGTTTCATGTCCTGCGTCAACTGTGTCCGGTACTTGCTGTGTCCTGTACTGTACTGCGGTTAGGGTTTCATTGCTGGGATGTCGGGGCTGGCCGGAGGAGGGCGGAGTCGGTCGGCCAGGGCACGGGCTAGGCGGATCTGTGGCTGGATCGAGGAGAGAGGCGTTAGGTTTCAGGGGGTCAGAGCTAGGGGTTTCGTCGTGGTCGGGGTCGAAGAAGACGGAGGAGATGGGGGTGCTGCTCGGGTGCTGGCCGGCGAGGGGCTCGAGGTTGCGGGCGGAGGATAGGGTGGAGCTGGTGAGGGGATGGAGCCGAGAGGGGGTCGTCGAGGCGGGCGCTGTGGGAGGACTTGGGTGGAGCGGGGAGAACGGAGGGAGGAGGAGAAAGTCTAGGGTTAGGGCTTGCCGGAGGGGCGGCTCGAGCGGAGGCTGGCGGCGAAGCAGGTTCGGCTGTGGGCGACGGAGTTGACAAGAGAGAGGGTGCGATGGCGGCGGCTCGAAAGTCGAGGGCTCTTTATAGCCGGAACAGTAACTTGGGGATAGGGATCCAATTAGGGTTCAGTTTGGGTTTCGGGTCCGGGTCGGGTTTGACTCAGATCCGACCCGACCTGACCCGTTACGCTGGTTGGCTTGGTTCAGATAGCGGTTTGGTTCGGTTTATTTTGGTTCAAGTGAACCGGGTTCAGTCAGGTTTAATTGGGTTTAAATCTACGTTGGTTTTTAGGGCTTTAAAACTGTTTTCGGAGTCCAATAAATTCACAGAAAATTATCCTATGTCCGGTTTTCTATTTTACACCATAAAATATTATTTCCATAATATTTTATCATCAATTAATAGCATATAAAAATCTTTTAATCATAAATTCCTAAGTTTTAATTTCAGAAAAAATACCAAAAAATTGGGAAAAATTATATTAAATTATTCTGAAAAATCAGGGTGTTTACAAAAGCGCCCTAACAATGGTAGTCCACGGAGAGGGAAACCAGGGCAGCTATGTTACTTCAGTAGGAAGCCGGAGCACACGAAGGATAATTGTCGTCTGAAACTTAGGTTATGTCTAGCCTGTGGCGAATCAAACCATGCAATTCGTGATTATCCGCTGAGTCATGATCGCCGTTCCCAGCGAAATAATCCCTAACAGTAGGTTCTATTCCTAACTTTCGAGGATGAAACTTCCAATTAGTTGGGTAGGATGTGGCGCCCCGTTCCTCCTTTTCGAGGAGCGCGGCTAAGAAACACAAGACGGTATCGTTCGATCGGGATAGATTGAAACAAGAACTCGTCCTCGTTATGGATTTGCTTCTTCAGAATCGATTCCCATATTCAGTGGACCGTGCCCCCGGGATTGACCTAGCGGCAGAGTCAGGAGGGACCTCTCCGTTGTTATCTTTTATTACCTCGGATTTCGATGTCGCTTGTAGCTTTCGTGCTTTGAGTTGGTTTTCGGATTTGCTTGTTTTCCTTGAATGGTTTTGATGAATTTTATTATTTTCGTTCATTGAATTGCACTTCAATTCTGAGATATGGAAAGAGAGGAAGAAGTATTGATCAAGTTGTTCGTGATGCAGGTGAACGAGCAGTAGGCGGCTTACGAGCGGAGTCTTGAAGCGCCTCTTTCCTTCTCCCTTCCATCCAACTAAGTGAGTGGCTACCAACCCGATTATCTAGCCCTACTTCCAAGCTTCACACCCTAAAAATCTTGTATTCTTCTTTGCCTCGATTCAACGATACCAAGTAATAACTAAAAGACTACAAGATAAAAAGGGAATAGACTTGGATATTATGCTTGTCAATCAAACCTATGAACTGTTGTCTTATTGTATGTTAGTTCATTGCAAATGTTCTATAAATCGTGTTAAGTATGGAATATATCTTGTATGCAAATAATTGTTCAGGGAGGCTATGTAAAACGAATCATGCAATACTGCTTGTCTTATACTCGTGTTCTTGTACTCGTGTTGCCTCAACTACATGAATTGTTAACTTAGTAAACATATTGTTCGATCACGGACAACTTGTGCACAAGGTCATTGGTTCCTGCGGACGGTCGCTGGGGTACTGGCACCGATCCGGTCCGGATGGAACTCTATTGTATAGTCCATTGTGCTGGACGGGGTGGCATGTAGCGCTCCTTGTACTTTTGCTGCATACCATTTCCGCCAGTAACTATTGTCCATTATGGCATCACGCCAGTGATCCTTGTATATTTAAACCTGTTGCAAACTAACTTGTGTCTTCGTGGCAGAGAAGGCATGGTAAGTATTGTGCAGGTAGTTCAGACGGACAAGTAAAGCCACCGAACGGTGGCAAGTTCATTTTAGTATTATACATATATATACTGTTGCTTGTAAATAAACTAAGGCAAGATAGAAACCCACAAAAATATGCATGCTTCATTAAAACAATATGTTGATTGGTATAGTTCGTTTAGCTCGCCTTCACGATTATGTTTCGACATACTGACCCTCGTTGAAACAGGTTCTCCGCACTAAGGCGAACCGAACGAGAAGCCAGAGTCGTCTTCCCGATCCAGTCCAGCTGTAGGGGCATCCTCTGATCGCGCCACATTTTAAAGTACTCGAAGAGAAGGAGCTAGAACCCAAGCAAGAATGCAGCTCCATGGAAAAGCTACCATTCCGTCCGGAGGTCCTTATCATTTTGAAGTTTAGTAAAGGGATGTAATGTACAGGACTTCTATCTCATTTTGAGTCAACACTTTTGTAAGCCCGTGCGGCAAATTAGCTGACTCGTTCAGGAGTTTGTAATAGATGTTCATTATCAATAAAGAGAACTTTTCTATATTTCAAATCTGTGTTTCAATTTATCTACGTACTCTAAATATGTGCTCGTTATGCAAAAATACTTTAGCCTTGTGCAGGCGCAACCCCAGGCCCGCACGGCGGTCACGCCGGGGACGCCCCTACGATTCGGCAAAATTGGGGCATGACACTGAGTGCCCCAGGTTTGGTCATGAGGACCTTGAGGGGGTTGACACGCGATATTACGTGAATGGTCGATCCAATCACCTAGTATCGAGTTTTCTGGATGGCGAATACCAGCGCAAGATACTCTTTCTCGACGGAGGTATATCTATGCTTTAGGTCGACCATCATCCGGCTGAGGTAGTTTATGGCCTGCTCGTAGCCTGAATCATTATTCTATACTAACAGGGCACCGAGAGAGTGATCCATTATGCGTATATAGAGCAGGAATGGCTTTTCCATGACTGGGGCCACCAGTACAGGAGGGTTTGATAGGTATTCTTTGATATTGTCGAATGCTCATTGGCACTCTTCGTCCCAAACAAAGGAGACACATTTTCTCATGAGCTGTGTGAACGACCTGCAACGTCCAGAGAGGTTTGATATGAACCTCCTGATGTATGCCAACCTTTCTTGGAGGCCGCAGAGTTCCCGAAGGTTCCTTGGCGGGTGCATCTCCAGGATGGCCTTGGTCTTGTCGTGGTCTATTTGAATACCCCAGGAAGTGATGACGAAACCCAGAAATTTGCCGCTGGAGACTCCCAGGAAGGACTTGGTAGGGTTCATCTTGAGATGGTGTGCGCACATTAAGTCGAACACAGTCCTCAGATCTTGGAGGTGGTCATCTTTGGAGCGACTCTTGACGGCGATGTCATCGACGTAGTATTCTACCGTCTTGCGCAGATGTTCCCAAAAAATGGTGCTCATAGCTTGCTAATATGTAGCACATGCGTTCTTCAGGCCGAAAAGCATAACCGTTAGTAGTATACAGCTATCGGGGACCGAAATAACGTATATTTCTTATCGTCGAGAAATATCTTGATTTGGTTGTATCTTGAGAAGCCATCCATGAAGGACATGCGCTCAAAGCCATAAGTGTTGTCGATCATTACATCAGTGATTGGAAGAGGGAATTCGTCTTTGGGATACGTTGCATTTAGATCACGAAGGTCGATGCAGACTCGGATCTTACCATTCTTCTTAACGACAGGTACGATGTTGGCTACCTAGTCGAGGTATTGTTCCTCGCGGATGAAGCCACTAGCTATCAACTTGTTGACTTCAGCTTCGATAGAATCCATCACGTCTGGCCGGAACGGTCATTGTTGTTGCTTAATTGGTTTGGCGTCTGGCCGAATATTGAGTTTGTGAACCGCAATTTGGGGATCTAGTCCTAGCATGTCTTCGTAACTCCAAGCAAAGACATCAATGTATTCCCTGATGAGTTGTAATAGGGATTCCCTGTCTTCGTCAGACAAACTTTTGCTGACAAAGATAGGCTTTGAGGAGGTCTCGTCACTTAGATCAACTTGTACAACTTCGTCCTCGGTAGAAGGTTATCGTTGTCTCAAAGAGCTCAGGTGGATCCTCGTTGGGCCTAAGGTTCCATCTCAAAGAGCTCAGTTGGATCCTTATTATCTTCCTCAAGGTCGGCAGTCACCATATTGGAGGACAGTGTTTGTCTGAGCCCGTCCCCGACGCTGACGTCAGAGTCACAGGATAATGATTCTGAAGAGTTTGAGCTCTCTTCATCTTCTTTATCTGAGCCATCGGGGGTTGTAGGAGGTGTTATATATCCTAAGCCATGCTTAGTCTTATGATAGTAATCCTCGGGCTTGCCCGAAGGGGAGAAAATTCGTAAAGGCGACCTTCGGCCTTTACCGTAGTTTAATCCTTCAGTGACCTTCAGGTTGTATTCCATCTTTTGAAAAAGATATAGGGCTTGCGAGCTGTACCGGTAGAGTGGCATTCTGCCTACCTCGAATTTTGGTTCTACTTTCTTTGGTATGAAGGACCGGGGGCATTCTACTCTGCCGAAGATGATGATCTTATCTTCCTTCTTCCTGGGTGGGACTAAGAAATAAGAATTCTGACTAAAGTGAAGCCGGTGCACGGTGCAGATAGTGGTCACTTGTGTGTGCAGATGAAGGCCCAATCCGTACTCCAGGGAGTAGAGTGTACTTATATTCATACGCTCTGAGTAGTTCAAAGATAGTCCTTTATTGAGAAAATAAGGTATCTCTTCCGGTAGAATTACATCGTCAGGGGAAGGGATGTTGACATTGGCGGATATATATTTCTCCAGCTCATCCTTCTCCTCGGCTACCCCCATTGCAAGCGAAGGCTTTGATAGTTTTTTGCGTAATTTACCACCAAAGGTTCAAAAGTTCCAGCCCTGGTCGGGTCTTCCTTTGGTGGTTGACTCGGCCTGTGAAGGCGAACGACCATAGGTTCAGAAGGTGTAAATAGGGCAAAATCTCCTTTTAGTGGTCGATTCGGCCTGCGAAGGTGGACGACCATTGGTTCTGGCGATACCGAAGGTACCGGAGTTTCAGGTGCCTTCGCGCACGATTTGACGATGAGGGGTGCGGCCGCATCGGGAGTGCGAGCCTTGAGTCAAATTCTTATAGGCTCCTCGGGTGTTGTTGTGGCCTCGACTTCATCGTCGGCCTCATTGTCACCTTTATCTTGACGAACTTTCTTGTAGAGGATCGAAACGGAGTAGTAAATCTCAATACACTTAAATGGATCAACGTTAGCGAACTCCGTTTTGACGAAACCGTGTTTGTCTACATATTTTAGGCACTGGTGTAGGGTGTATGGCACAATCCTATGTTCATGTATCCACGGACGCCCAAATAAGACATTGTAGGACATATCTACGTCCATGACCTAGCAGGTGACTTCTGTTTTTAAGTCGCTGATCTGGCATTTTAAGCGGATTTTACCCAGAGGGTAGCTCCTTCTCTTGTTGAAGCCACTGATGGCAGTATTAGTGGCCGCCAGATGATGAATCAGGATCTCCAGGGTCTGAAATAAATTTCTTAGGATGATGCTGATCGACAATCCTAGGTCAATATGCATTCGGTCCACCTTGATATGGCCAATATATCCTGTGTAGTACAGGGGCCGATCATGCCTATTATTCTTGAGCAACATGTCATATTGCGAGAAGGTGATATTGGGTATCGTATCCATGGCGTTGTTGCAATGTGGACAAGCAGCAGGATCTTCGGTTGGTGGCTTCACTTGTGCCAGATAGACATCGGTATTCTGTAGTGCCTCACTCAGGGCAGCCCGAGTATTTTTAGAGAGCCGTAAAAGGTCAAATAATGACAATTTTGTCGGAGTGTGGGCTAATTGTGCTAAGATATCAAAATTATAGGGCATTTCCAGCCCTTGCAGTGCATCCCTGTATAACGGTTTATCGAAGAGCGTCTCATTTTATTTAGACTTGTCCACCGGCGAGGGATGAGATGGCCCGGGACTAATGATGGTAGGCACGACAACCGGGGGCGTATCGTCATGTATCGGTTGGTACATTATGCCTGACCTTGTTGTACCTGCTGCCAGCTCTTCAACCGAGGAGAAAACTGTATAGCAGGTCTTAGATTTCCTGCCTTTGGGCTTGGCGGTGGAGGATGCCACCAGCTGCGTCAAGTCTGGTACGAGGTCGAGATGGACACCATATTGGTGGTGATTATCACATCATCGAAGTCCAGGAAAAGAGCCTTGGTATCTATCAGACGTTGGATGTACTGCTTCATGGTATAGCACTCCTGCATCGGGTGATGGACGTAGCGGTGGAAGTGATAATACTTTGGGTTGGCAATCTCCGCTGCCTCAGGCTGACGTCTGACGTCGGAGAGCCAGATTTTGCCTTCCAACATTAGCATATCCAAGATGGGTTTGACATCAACATCTTCGAATGAGTAAGTCTCCTTTGGTTTTGGAGGCTCTGACGACTTTTGCTCAGGCTTCTTGGTCAAGGTAGCGACCATAGCCTGTTTCCCCTTTCCTTCGCGGTTGCTATTGCCGCCATTGTTGTTGTTGTTGTTGCTGGGATGCTTACCCTTTTTCTCAGTAGTAGGGATATGGATCCCCAAGTGCCGAGCGTCCTTGAGCTTCTTCTCACCGTTGATAGCACTTACAATGAACGTTGTCCAGTCTTTGAACTGGCTCTCGCCCATCCAGAGACTGACTGCCGGGAGCATGTTCTTTCGGCACATCTCCATTAGTGTGGCCTCGGGATTGCCAGGAGAAAACCTTAGGGCGTCTTGTCGGAACCACTTGATGTAGTTTTGCATGAGTTCTTTCTCACCCTGGACGACGTCTATCAGAGAAGACATCGTCATATCATTTTTTTCCTTATAAAACCTGTTAAGGAACAGACGTTTGAGGTCATCGAATGATGAGGTGTTGTTATCTTTGAGACTGCAAAACTAATTGAAATCTACCCCTGCCAATGACTCGACAAAGAGCCTGGAAAGGATAGCGTCGCTGCGGGATAAGTGTCCTATGGTGATCTCGAAGTATCTCATGAAGCGGTAAGGGAAGGACTTCCCGTCAAACATGTTTATGTTAAAGGGCTTATACTTGGGCGGATACGGTACATCCCTCCACTCTATTGGATATGGTTGCCGTACCCCGAGATCACGGAGTGAGTCTCGATTGCGCATGGAGTCTAGGCGAGCCCGAAGTTCTTGGACCTCCCTCCTGGCTTCCTTAGCTTTATTTCCTACCGAAGGCACCGACCAGCCAGATAGGAGAGGATCACCTTCCACTGGTGGAGCGGTCGTATTTGAATCTTTGTTGGTCCCGGGGTCCAGGTTTGCTTGCCCAGAGGCCCTTGCCCGTTGGGAGGCCATGTTTGCCTTAATTTCCAGTATTGTCTAGCTCAAAGCTTGCATTGATGCACTCATTGTATGCATCATGGCTTCGAGCATCTCGAGGCACTGTCGGTCACTAGGGCCTTCATGGTCGTCTCCGACCATGTATACCGTCCTCACACGGAGGAAAACGGAGGGGGCAGTGGATGTCGTGCTCCATGTCTCATACCCATGTAGTGAGTTATCTTCAAGGAGGGCGGGAGCCATTGTGTCTTCCTCAAATTTAGAGGAGATACTACCCCCAGTGTAGAAGATTATGTCGCCTTGGTGGGAGTAGCTACCCTCCGAGATCTCGAAATCCGTTCCTTGAGAACCGTAGTCTCCTCGAAATGTCAGATTATTGCGTACGACCAGGGGGACACTACCCCCAGGGACTGACAGCTTCTTCCTTAAACGGATGCCTCGGAAGACGCCTTTCACAGGTGCCATCGTCAACCCTCTAGGTAATCACCTTCGCGATGCAATGGTAGAGAGCGCCAGACTGGAGGTATTTGGCTTCTTGTGGAGGTAAGCTTTCCAGTTGAGTAGCATGAGGCGAAGGGAAACTCCTCCTCCTCTGATACTTGCACCTAATCTTCGGGTTGCTGCCGGATAGGTGCGTTCTGGTGCAATCGCTGAAAGGCCGACTGCATGTATATGAGTACTGCCACTTTATTACAGTAGTAGTTTATAATGATGTTGGCGCAGCTGTGCCTTAGAGAGGGCACGTCGTACACCGTAGTTGTTTCTCTTATTTTGTTCTTGTGAGTAATCACGTCACGCAAATCATGCGAAGGGTGTTTTACCTTTGCATCATCTTTATGAGTCCGGGTATCCCGGACACACGAATGCGCAGGTGCTGTATTTGATCCCTAGCCTGGGGTTCGTAAACGAACTTGCCCCTAGGTATCGGTGGAAGACTTTTGAGACTGGCCCTGTCCATTGGTCCCTGTGGGCTGGACGCATGGGTCAGTCTTGTACAACTGTCCGTGAGAGGCTCGCTTAATATTAGTGATGCCTGTTGGCGGTCGGTCGTAAGAGCAGTTGCTTTAGTTTGACGGGCTCGCACTGCCCTGGACTTATTCAGCTTAGCTACCGCAGTCACATAGTATGAAGAGTCCAGCTTTGGGTTTTTACCATTCTCAGTGTATCACATAGGATCTGGCTGCATGAGATACGATCTAAAATAGAGGTTCTATTGCTATTGGGTTCGCATGCGGCCTGCTGTCTGCGGCTGTGAGTTGATGTCGCATGGACAGTCTTATGCGACCTCCTCGTTGGCCGCATAGAAGCTACCTCAGCACCAGGACGTCTGGCATCATAGTATTTTCCTCTGCCAGAGTCTGGGTGGTGAACAGTTTCTGCGTCAGCCCGGGATGCCGCATAGATGTAGACGTTATGGATGTTCGTACGACGACCGTCATCGACAACAGAGTGAGAGGCTGGAATCGTCTGCTTCGTATCTGGGTGAGGCGCAGCGGCCTTAGACGCCCATGTTCTGTGGGTCTTCCTGGGCTTCGCCATCCTTGGCGAAGGATTAGCGCTTTCTTTGGAGAGCATGTCCTCGAACGCTTGCTGGTCGAAGCGGACCACAAGCATCTTTTGCATCGAGCCGAGCATGGCCGCATCGGATTGTGTCACCGACTTCTCAACAGTGGAGAAGGACATCCCCAGCAGAGTCGCCACCGTATTTTTTATTTAAATCAAAAAAGAACTGGGAGAACTGGATTTAATTAACAAACTAAGAAAGTATAAAGAAGAGTCCCAGAAGACAATCTAAGTAAAAATTTATTTTTTGGGGGGTGACAATGGAGAGTTAGGAGTGTAGCAACTTTCTTTACTTCGTGGACGATCTGATGCAGCAGCTCTTCTCTCTCCCTTGAGTGTTGATTCGTAGATAGCCAGCCAGCCTTTTGCCTGGGGGTAATACCCTATTATTTATAGTCGTTTAGTGGCCGCATAGATTTTGGGCCTCATGGACGTTAGGGGTTGCCACGTGTCTTCTCCTAACAGGAAGGAGTTACAACTGTGCACAAGACCGGACTTCAGCTGTCACGTGGATATTTGTTAAGATTTTTTGTTGCTAAATATATGGATGGTTCTCATCTGTTATAGGCACGACTTGGTCAAGTGGATACGTGGCCGCTACTGGGTTGGAGAGAATCACTTAGTTAAAACAGCAAGATTTGGTCGATGTGGAATCTGGGACACATGTGATCAAAGATGCACAAGATGCATGAAGTCTGGAACGCATGGGCCAGAGCCGCATGGGACACATGGAGACTGGGATGCATGGGCCAGAGCCGCATGGGACGCATGGAGTCTGGGACGCATGGGCCAGAGACGCATGGACCGCATGGAGTCTGGAACGCATGGGCCAGAGACGCATGGACCGCATGGAGTCTGGGATGCATGGGCTAAAGTCGCATGGGATCTTTAATCGTATTGTATATGTGGCTCTGCAGTATCCTTGCGACTTCTATCTCTTAGTATTTTTTCGTCCTTCGAGGCGATCAAAAAAATTATTTTTGTCAGGATTCTGTGTCAGGTGCCATCTTTGTTGTCAGGACGTCATGTTAAGTCGACATGTGGCCAGTTGTCAGGACACTTTTTTGGACCGTATAGGTGTCCCTTTTCTGGGCCGCATGGTGACCATGAGGTCTATCATCTTTGTTGTCATCTAACCTCTCGGTATGACTATCGATTAGCTCACGTCCACGTTACCTCTGAGCTATCATCCTCACATCCTCCCTAGTAAGGTTTGTCATGTCCTTCTTATATCTGACCAAACCTCTCTATATGACTATCGATTGTCACTTCTATAATACCTATGACATCAGTCATCATCTAAACTTATCACTAGTACTTAACTCTAAGTACGCCAGCGGTGTTAAGTTCATAAAATCTATCACGTTCATATCACCTCTGATAGGGTTTCGTCTCGAATCTACTTGCACCCAATTGCGTAAAAGATAATAGGTCCACAAAATATCCTCTAGTTGGACGTCCTTAACAAACTACGGTGTTTTACTATATCCATATTTTCTCTAGTACAATACCAAAAGTCCACAAACCAATTCTCTAGCAGAATTATCTCAAAACAATCATGTCCATATTACCTCTGAATTATTTTTCCATAAAAAAGTCTTATTTTCCATAAAGCCCCATCTCTGCCATGTCCACATCACGTCTGAGCAGACATATATTAGGATACCCGGATCAAAGTTTGTCATGTCCATATTACCTCTGAGCAAACATTCATCCAAACTGTCTGATATCACGTCGTCCTAAGACCCCTGATTGTGTCAGTTATTTCAACTTATATTTCGTACCCAGTCTTCGGTACGCCATGGGTAATAAGTCTACATAAAATTATCATTTTTTCCACAAGAGCGTATTTCGCTATCAAGTCCATATTACCTCTGATAGTAGTTGTCACTTCAACTCATTTATCTGTACTTAAGTGCGTCATAGATAATGAGTCCACCAAAATTCTTTAGTGGAATGACTGAAAGAATACAATGTCCTACTACGTCCATATTACCTCTAGTAGAATATTCGCACTCACAAAAGTTCTCTCTCTTAGGCAAAACTCCTTATTTATAGCGCAAAGAAGATGGTGGCAACTCCTTGATTCTTGAGTTGCACTGTCAACATTAATTATGACAACAACGCTTGAGTTTTCCACTCAACCTTATCCTTTAAGAAACCGTCACTTCGGGATCCTTATTGAGAGATGGTGCATAATCCCAAGAAGATCCACTCAAGGACCGAGCCAAATCATGCATTAAATGGAGATTGGACAGCCTGGCAAAGACTCGTCCATGCGGTCCGTCGCCATCCATGCGGGCCAAAGACATCTCCTCCATGCTTCTTATTCAAAGTATTCCAAAACTTATCAGTTAGAAAACTTTGAAGGTGGTCTTGTAGAAAAGCATAAAAAAATCTGGATCCATACGTCCAACAACCATGCACCCCAAAGTCGACTCAGAAAAAATCAGGCCACAGGATGACCATGCGGCCAAGAAAAAGTCACATCCATGCGCCTCCAAATATTGGCCGCATAAAGGCCTAACACCAAGATTACGTCTGACAGAGAATCCTGACAAAAAGGATTTTCTGAACACCTCAAAAGATGTAAGCACACTAAGCGACAAGAAGCTCTCATCAGACTAATAATGACTTCTGACAAGCATGCTATGCCACGTGTATGAGACCTCATGCGTCCCAGACTCTATGTGCACCATGCGACTCTGGCCTTATGCGTCCCAGACTCCATGCGCTCTATGCGTCTCTGGCCCCATGTGTTCCAGACTCCATACGTTCTAAACGTCTCTGGCCCCCTGCGTTCCAGACTCCACGCGTCTTATGTGTCTCTGGCCCTATGCATTCCAGACACCATGCGTCCTATGCGTCTCAGACTCATTGCATCCAACGTGGCAAGGTTCCCTGAGGTAAAATCTTTCTGTTGCGATTCTCTCCAACTGAATACGGGCCACGTGTCAAGCTGACCAAGTCACGCAAATAGAAGACAAAAATAGCCAAGATCTCCAGTAACAGCAAATCCCAACAAAATGTCAACGTGGCAGCTTGCCCTGGACTCAACCCATAGTATGCGCCCACAGTTGCAGCCGTATTCTGATGAAGGAGTCCCCTGCGGCCACCAAACAGAAGCACATGCGGAACCTATAGCCCATCAACATTATGGCTATAAATAGAGGCAACTTGGGCGTCCCAAAGGCTAACTTTTTCTGCTTTAGAGAGACCATACCCCTCCAGGCGACCTACGTACGTGCACACAAGCTCAAGAGAGAGAAGAGAAGAGAGCATCCCTCATTCACTCGTCAGACCGTCAACGGAGTAAAAGAGTCGTTGCAGTACTCGATCTCCATCGTCACACTACCCAGATAAAAAAATATTGTACTTAGATTGTCTGTCTATGATTTCTTTGTACTCTTTTTGTTGGTTATTAAACAAAGGTTTTCCAAACCCACATTAATGACGAACACCTACCATGCTCGATCGTATTTGTTGTTGTTTGGTAAATTTTTCTTGTTGGTCGTGGGTTAACAAAATTATCAAGGATAACACTAAGGTCTCGTTTGGTTCGTGGAAAAGAAATGAACTCAATTTCTTGTTCTTTTTCTTTTTTTTACGAAATTATAATTTTCATCCATTTTTCTTTTCCGTGTTAGTAATTTTCTATGGTGGAAAAATAAATTCATAGTTGGGTGGGAGGAACCATTTTCTCTCCTATTTTTTCTCTTCTTTGAAAATTATTTTTCTTTTCCAAATATTTTTTTTTGACATGCAAACATAGAAAAAGAATCACTTTTCTTTTTGGATGTCATAATTTTGTGCACCAAACATGACCTAACATTGGTTCGATAGAATACATACTAACAATTAACTAACTAATTGTTGAAAACCACCACATAAAGAAAAGGCACATTAAGAATCACCGACCATCACGTGAAAAATTACTTTAAAAGTTAAAGAAACCACACTGAGGACCATGCATGTATGTTAATGTAGGAAGGAATGAGAATCTAATCTCTGTGACCAAATTATTAACCTCCTCCTCATCCTCCTCCTCCACCTCTTCACAAGTAAAGTAACATGGCAGACAGACAAGGACCCCCTTTTGGGAAGGAGAGTAAGGAAATTCATGGCCTTAATGTTTGGAGAAGCAACATCTTCCATTAATTTTTCTAGCTAGTCCAAGTACAGAACAAGCGTTACTTTGGACACTTAATGTCATGTGATTAACATTTTCTATTGGTTCAAGGAGATGATGATGATCCCTTCCAAGTTATTTATTATTCAAAGTACACATTCAAATCTAGCACAGCTAGCCTGCCTGCTCAAAGCCAGCCTAGCCTAATATTGAGGAGGGATATCATAAATGAAGCATAGCCTAACCTAACCTAACCTAACCTAACCTTAACATACTGTCGGAGATTTCTCAGAAGAACCATATATATATATATATATATATATATATATATATATATATTTTTAATGGACCACTTTGACACTCCTCTCTGGTATGGCTTATCCATAGACAAGTGTTGGAGGTTTGAAAATAAATTTTAGATTTTTTATCCATGTTTGATATGTCTAAAATTGATAATTATGGAGGAATATATAGGAGGGGTTTTATATTTCCATTGTTACGGAAAAGTAATTCCCATGGTCTTCCCTTGAGAATAGTTTTATTTTTCTAGAAATGTTGTTTGAATATTTTATTTGGACAATAACATTCTCATTTTACTTTCAAAATTTTAATTTCTAATCCAAAGATGTAAATTTAAATAATAGAAGCATGAAATGGTGTTTATAGAAAACTAAATAAATTTCGTTTTCCATATTTTCAACCTAACATATCCAAACATAGGTATGAGAATGTTGAATTCATTTTTCCATAGAAAAGGAATAGAAAATGAATTCCTAGAAATACAAACCTTCATCCAAATAATCCCTAAAGAGCTCCGAAAATAGAGTTGACAGAGTGATATGACAAACATAATTTGGACCTAAGAAAAAGTAACATTTGTTTGCAGGAAATACTTTTTATAATTTTGTTGAGCCGCATATGTTTAATATAGATATTACAAGAAATTAATTTTAATATTTATATATAATTTTTTTATGTGTATGTATCTATACTATTATATAATTCAAATATTAAGAATATTTAGATTATATAGACTATATATAGATTCTTAGATAAAAATTTATTTATATATAATTAATAAGATAATTTATATTCCACTAGTTTAAATTATTAAACCAATAGTAACCGTTCTTTTGCAAATCATTTTGTTTCTCTCTTTCTCTAATGTTCTCTCTAACAGAATTTTTTTTTTTTGCATATCTTTTCTTTCTCTTCTATTTTCTGTTTATGGCATGCAATATGAGCGACGTGTTGTGCTAGCGAACGGCAGAGCGGTGTGTTGTGCTAGCAAAAGAAAGAGAGAAATGTTGTAATAGCAGACGGAAAAACAACATGCTAAAGGCTCTCTCTCTCTCTCTCTCTCTCTCTCTCTCTCTATATATATATATATATATATTAGCCACAAATAATTAATGCTATGTTGCAATATTAACCACATAGAAAGATCATCACCATAAACCATAACATACCTAAATTGATGCTACCTAGAAATATCAACAACATAAATAGAAACATTTTTTACATGAACTTTGCAGTGTACAAATTTTAAAATCTTTCAAATACATAATGTTAAATGCAAAATTAGTGGAATTTTTAATATTATTCAAATACAAACTTTTTAATCTTTAATATAATATGAAAAAAATCTAATCAAATTCGTGGAAACTAATTAATTTTTTTAC
Organism: Iris macrosiphon; assembly: GCA_036927795.1. Classification (NCBI taxonomy): domain Eukaryota; kingdom Viridiplantae; phylum Streptophyta; class Magnoliopsida; order Asparagales; family Iridaceae; genus Iris; species Iris macrosiphon. The sequence goes on from JAYESA010000005.1 coordinate 59,463,490, forward strand.
ACATAATTAAATTTACATAGGTTGCATAAATTTAAGTTAGTTATAGATTACATTTTTATACCACAATGTAAATTTGTGATCCCAATGCAATCTATAACTAAAATATAATCAAATTTAAATGATAACGTAAACAAAATTTTAATTCAATCTTATCTATAATAAATTTAAATTAGTTATAGATTTTATTTTTATCCATAATTTAAATTTGTGATCCCAATACAATCTGTAACTAATATCGAATCAAATTCAAATGATAATGTAAAAAACAAAAAAAATTATTTCAGTCTTATCTATAATTTGAAAGTTAATTTAGTTTAAATTCAATTCAGTTTAATCTTATATACTCTTATCTTTAATGTAAGAATATAATAAAACTACTAGGTCGAAGATGAAAAAAGAAGCATTATTTTCTACATATATAGTTTGTTGGTGAACGGATGCTTTTCTTCCATTTCCAAAACAAATAAGAAGATAATAATATGTGGCATATACTGGTATGGATGCATATACTGGTATGGATGTAATTATCTTTACACAGCTCTAAGTACAATATATGAGTATATTAAGTCAGTTCAGCATTACTTGTACTCTATCCTATACCTTAAAAGACGACAATCACGGATGCGGGTACCGTTGTATTTGTATGGCGCGGCCACCCGACTCCTTCCTTTGGGCATCGTAGTGACTTCCTAATAACTCATTGAGGAAAGACATTCATCAAGGAATAGACCGGCCTTTTTCTTTTTTCTGTCTCTTGCACCGGTTTTGATGGTTGAACAACAACTGCTAGTGATGGGACAAAGAAACCTCTCTCTCTCTCTCTCTCTCTCTCTCTCTCCAATTAAGAGAGGTTGATAAGAAATTATTTCAAATGCTTCCTCTCCAACCTGGAGATGTTAGATACGTATGTACGTATCCAACTTACCGTATTATGATGTGACAGCTCTGATACCACTTTATAGTGAAAAATGTCGAGGAATGCGACACCCACCCACATGAAGATAACGAACCACAATTTCTACGTAAGAGTCAAAACAAATGAACACAGTATATGTGGTTACTTTGTCACCTTAACAAATCTTAATCTCTTTAATCACAATAATAAAAGATTGATGCAAATAATACACTGATTCATTTGTCCCAAGAATCGGTCCCTTACCAATCTCAAGAAGGAGAAGAATACAATGAGATCACAATTACCCCAAACATATTTTGTACCTAGCAATGATTTTCCATCGCACAATGATGATTATCTTCCTTACGTCGTTGACGGAACCATCCTTCTTCTATCTTGAAGAGTAAGCCCTGCAAACGAGTACAAATCACTTTGTAGTATTGGTAGACTGTCTCCTTGAATCTCGTCCATTTATGCATTTACTCAATAATCTCGAGTTTTACATTTCACTATCCTCATCAGTAATATTGGTACATAAAGTTTAGGTACCTTCAAAGGCGGAATCAGAAATTCGAATTCGGATGGGCTAGAATGAATTAGGATGTATTAGGTGTGGGTTGACTCATATAAAAAAAACAAAAAACAAAAATATATATATAACAAAAAATGGAAAAAAAATTGGAGTGGGCTGAGCCCCATGTACAATTTTGCCCTTGGGTACCTTATTGGTTTATCGGCTGTGTTTGATTGAATTTTTTTTCCATGGAAAATATTTCTATCACAAATTTTTTACCAATTGTAGTGTTTGATAGCTTATATTTTCCATGAAATTATTTTCCAAAAAATTATAATTTTTCTTATTTTCCTCCAAAATGGTGTAAAATAAAACTTGATCAATCCATAGAAAAATATTATTTTCCATGAAAAATAATATTTTTCGTGAAAAATAATGACAATCAAACACTAAGCTAAGTTTTCCATGATTTTTTTTTTAATTCTATAAAATTTATTTTCTAGGAAAATAATTTCGTAAAACTAATTTATTTTTCATATATTTTCTAACAACACACCCTTAATGAAATTTTGTGGTATCTTCACTGATCCTTAATTACTAATAGTGCTGTTGAGGGGTGATTGCTGCAGAAGGGAAGGCAGTTGACTTAAACTGGTGTTGTTGTAGCTGGCCTGACATATGAATGAAAGAGAGATGGTCTCTTGCATGTAACTGCAGTGGGAGTTGAGGTAGGGCCATGTGTATGAGTTGGCTCATGTTGCTCACACCCTATGCATGCATGTGGACTTTGCATGTCTCACCCCCTCCCCCATCCCCACCCCCACCCTTCTTTGGCTTTATGAAATAGCAGGGTGAGGGTGAGTGGAATTCAAGGGAAGCATAATGTGTGCATTTGGCAGAGATTATTCTATGCCATGCTCTCTCTACTGTAAACCAAAGATAGCATGAGTGAAAGAGAAGAAAGAAATCCTTATACAAAGAAGAGAGGAAGGTGTTAAATTAAAAAGTTGCAAACTTTGATCAAAGTATACTTAAACTTTGATCAAAGAAATCCTTGTGCATTTTCCATGCTTTTTTTTTTCCATGCATATGTATAACATTATTTTTTTGTTCATAATTGTTTGTAAATTCCTCTAATTTTTAGCTCGTGTATTATGCATTTTTGTTGGAGTCTCTTTAAGTTTTAACCGACTAAACAGTACGTTACTGTTGGGAACGAAATACGGAAAACGTTTTCCAAATCAGAGAGTACATGCGAGAGAACCGAGCAAAACGTACAAACCAAAAAACACCAAACACAAATCGCAGATACAGAAATTTTTACGTGAAAAATTCAGATAAAAAAAACTACGGAACGATCAGAGTCCAACCCTGAAGAACCTCCACTAATGAAATAAAGATATTACACCCTCTACAAGCTCATCACCGACCCAACACGGATCACCGCAACTCTTTAGAACAGAAAATAGATTGCAACCATTAAGGAAAAAAGACAATAAAAAATATCCCAAATTGATCTCCTTCTTCGAAACGGCCTCAAATCCCTCTTTCTCCTCTCTAAAGTTGTAATGATACTCTTGCCACCTTTTTTTCTCTCTTATTTTTTTCTCATGTTATTGTATATTGCATGAGTCTTTATATAAACCCTTGCATGAATTAGGATTTTCATATGAAAATTTATACATGGAAGCCAAAAATATTTATGAAAATTCAATTACATTTAATCATATATTTAATGGAAATCAAATCATAAATTAGCTTACTATGTGGAAAGTTAATATATAAAAGATCCAATCATAAATATATAATTAAAGTCAAAGATGAAAATCTAATATAATATTTGCTTACCATAAATATTCCAATACACGACGCTCGATGCACATTTTGAGCTTTTTCGACACACGGATGGCGCTCGTCGCACTCCAGGATATTCTCCACATAGGTTGGGAACCCCACCCACTCCAATAAATCTACCCCTTCACAACTATATGGAGGGGGTCGTCACCCCGACGATCCGCCTACAGTACTCAAACTTTCTCCTTGGAAGAATCTTTGTGAACATGTCTGCTATTTTGTCATCTGTATGAACCTTCTCAAGCGCCGCTTCCTTATTTTCCACAACATCCCGTATCCAATGATACCGGGTCTCAATGTGCTTGGACCGGCTATAAAATGTCTATTTTTTCACAAGGTGAATATCACTCTGACTATCACAAAGCAAAGGATACTGCTCTTGCTTTAACCCAATTTTCAGCAACAACTTCTTCATCCACAACAACTCCTTACAAGCCTCTATCGCCGCAATATACTCTGCCTCTGTCGTTGACAAGGTAATACACTTCTGCAACCGCGATTGCCACGATACTGCTCCACCAACAAACAGCATCACATAGCCCGAAGTCGATCATCTCGTGTCTACATCTCCAGCCATATCAGTGTCGGTATACCCAACTTGCTTCGGCTCGTCACTACCAAAAGAAAGTCTCCAATCGGTAATGCCCTGAAGATATCGTAGAATCCACTTGACCGCACTTCAATGTACCCTTCCAGGATTGGAAGTATACTTGTTAACTGTGCCAACTGCATGAGTGATGTCTGGCCTCGTACATACCATAGCATACATAAGACTCCCCATAGCTGAGGCATATGGAACCTACTCCATATCTTCCTTCTCGTCCTCGGTAGATGGACACTGCTGCTCAGTGAACTTAAAGTGAGCCGCAAGGGGGTTACTCACTTTCTTCGACCCGTCCATCTCGAAATGCTGAAGTACCCGGTGAATGTACTTCTTTTGGGACAAGTGTAGCAGCTTAGACTCTCTCTCGGCTGATCTCTATCCCAAGAATAGTCTTCACTGCGCCCAAATCATTCATAGAGAAGGCCGCGTCCAGTTGGCGCTTCAACTCCGCTATTCTAGTGGCATTCCGACCCACCAGTAGCATATCATCAACATAGAGCAGTAAAATGATAAAATTATCCTCTACAAAGTACCTCACAAATACATAGTGGTCCGACGTCGTCCGTGCGTAATCATTCTCCCCCATGAATGACTTGAACTTCCTGTACCACTGTCTCGAAGCCTGCTTCAGACCATACAAACTCTTCCTCAACTAGTAGACCAAGTGCGACTTTCCTTTCTCACAGAATCCCTCTGGCTGCTCCATGTACAACTCCTCCTCAAAATCACAGTGGAGGAATGTCGTCTTCACGTTCATTTGCTCGAACTCTAAGTCGAAACTGGCTGCCAATGCAAGCACCACCCGAATAGACGACTGCTTGACGACTAACAAAAAGATCTCATCATAATCTACATATTTTCGCTGACCGTAGCCTTTAACTACCAGTCTCGCTTTGTATCGAGGGCGAGTAGCATCATCTATCTGCTTCACTCTAAACACCCATTGATTCTTCAAAGCCTTCTTGCCTTTTGGCAACCGTACCAGATCATAAGTAGAGTTGGCCTTTAAGGAACTCATCTCCTCCTGTATGGCCTCCATCCACTCCTACCTGTGTTCATCTTCCATAGCCTTTGTGAAACTTTCGGGTTCTCACCCGTCAGTCAGTAGCACATACTCACCCTATAAGTATCTCGTAGATGGTCGACGTTCTCTATCGCTCATCCTCAATGGAACTACTGGTGCTGACTGTATACCAACAGCCTCCTCCTAAGGAACTGTCTCATCGGCATGCTCATCCTCCTAAAGATCACCCTAACCACCATCAGCATGCTGATGATTAAAGTTGGGAGCAACTTCATATACTGGCTCCCCCACAACTGGATCCTCCGTGATGTCCTCTGAAAACTGCTCGAAGCAAAATTACTCTAACTCAGACAATTTCTCAGCCTCAGAAAACATCTTGGAATCCTGAGTGTTGGTCATGGTCTGTTCCTCAACGAATACCACGTTCCTGCTTCTGTAGAGCTTTTTTTCCACTGGGTCATAAATTCTATAGCCAAATTCATCCCGACCATAACCGACAAAGGCGCACCGCCTCGTCTTCGTCTCAATTTTGGACCTCTCGTCCTTCGGTACATGCACGAAGGCCTTGCAACCAAACACTCGCAGGTGATTGTATGATGGCTCTTTTCTGTACCACACTTTGTCAGGTACATCATCCTGCAAAGGAGAACTAGGAGATAAATTAATAATATAAGCAGCTGTGTAAATAGCTTCACCCCAATAGCTGCCCGAAAAGTTTTTTCTGATAGCAAACATCGTACCCTCTACATTAGTGTCATGTTCATCCTCTCTGCTACACTGAGGTATCTTTGGCGGAGTCTTCTGGTGTCATATTCCTTGCACTCTGCAGTATGCATTAAAGGGACTGATATACTCGTAGTCATTGTCCGACCGAACACATAGCAGCTTCTTGCCCATTTTTTATTTAACGGAGACCTGAAACTCCTTGAAAGTGGACAGTGGCGTGCTGTCGTAGGCACCCAAAAATAAAATCTTTACACTTGAAATAATATGTAGTAGTGAGAGTAAGGATCGTTCCCACGAAGAGTAATTAGTTTGATCTTTATGCTATATGAAATAAGATGGGGGGTGAGTTTTGGATCAAAGCAAATTAAAAAGAGCTAAAAACAATTAAAATTTAAAACAATCAAAGGAAAAAATGTTGGTCTCAGTCAACATCCATCATTAGAATCTTAAAATTGATCATTGATGCAAACATAAACTATCATACTTTGAATATTCACCATTGGAAGAATTTTCTATCTCTCTTAGGCTTAGATAATTAGAAACAAGCGATCTAATTAGCTTTAATTACTAAATAATCCAAGACAAGCGCTGAAGATTTAATCTAGTAATTTTTTAAAGAACGAACAGATCGATGAAGCAAAAAATACAAGCACAAGCGGTTGCATTTAATTTTGTCAAAAGTTTTTCTCCTAAGATCTAATGAAACAAAGTAGTTCATTAAATCTTAGTTGCTTCACAAATTAGAAAAATTAAACAATTACGGATTTGATGTCTAATTTAGTAGTAGATCGAAATAGATAATAGACTAGTAGGCCTCCTAGTAATTAAACAAAACAATCATGAAAGTAGGCATAGAAAAACATTCAATACTCAAAGCATAAATCAAATATATGAAAATAATTTAGATCTCACAATTTTATTGATTCCAAGGCTTCTGTTTTTTTCGACCAACAAGGCTTTTAGCTCCGCATGTTCATGAAAACTTCAAAAGAATATTTGAGAAGAAGAAGAAGAGTTGTGTGTTGTTCTCCATTTTCTCCTGATCTCTACCCCTTTTATACACTCTAAATTAGTTGTTTGAAGATCAAAATATCTTTTCACAAATCCTCTAAGAGTTACAACAACACAAACAATAAAATAAAATCTTTGAACAAGTTAGAAAATGGTTAATTCAGCTCCACTTTTCGTGCACAGCATAGTTGACTCAACTTCAAGACTAATTTGGTCCATTATAAAGCCAGAATATCGAAAAACTCAAAACATCAAAATTGTACCTCTATCACTTAGCTTTCCGAATCAATTTAGATCAGCTCAATTGGACTTCAGATGAGCAAGTTATGACCATTTTTCTACAAGATGTCAAAACTGTCCAGAATTGATAATTAGCTCCATTTTGTATTTAGTGACTCCAATTGCATCCTAGATCAAAATAAAAAAATAATGAGTATCTTTAGACATCAAATGAGCATAAAGGAGGATACATTAAGGAATAAAAATATGATATTTTATGTTCTCATCAGACAGCACCTGATCCTTGGTCTTTAAGGCATAGACCCAAACCTTCCTGGAACAATCATTAATAAAATTTACAAAGTAAGAGGCATCACCAATAAATTTTACCTTCATAGGACTGCAGACATCCGAGTAAATCAACTCAAGCAACGCCGGCTTCCTTGAACTTGGGTGACTTTAGAAAAATACCATATTTTGCTTCCTGCCAAACAGTGCGTTCACCTCTCCAATTTTGTAGACTTTGGCCCTGGAATCACCTTCCTGTTCACCAAGTAGCTCATCCCCTTCTCGCTGATGTGGCTGAGCCGCCTGTGCCATAACTCGGTTGATGCATCAATAGTTGCGTTCATCTTATGTGTCCCTTGTGCGCTCCCTTCCATATAATAGAGTCCAAACCTCTTGCTTCCTCTGGCAATCACCATCGAACCTCTAGAAATCTTCCACTGACTGTTCCCGAAGAGATTGAAGAAACCCTCGTCATCCAACCGACACCAAGTTGAAATGGATATCAGGGACATATCTTTCAGAACAAAAATTGCACCCGTCTTTGTCCTCAAATGCATATCTCCAATGGAAACTGCCTTCGACACATCTTTATTTCCCATCTTCAACACTCCACAGTCGCATTTGTGTAAGTAGCAAATAGTACCATATTGTGAGATGCGTGCGCTGAAGCACCTAAGTCCACCAGCCAAGAGTTATCACCGCATGCGAGGTTTATAACTACCGCATCACCTACAATGATCAGATCTTCTCCATGTGCTGAGACCATCGTTGTAGTGTTCTCGTCCTACTTTCCCTTGTCGTCCTTCTCCTTTCTCTTTCAAGCGAAACAGTTTTGATTGATGTGGCCCTTCTTGCCATAATGGTAACACCTGTTTGCGATTAAATTCAAAGTTTAAGAGAACTTGATTTAATTAACAAACAAAAAGAAAGTACAGAACGGTCCTAGAAGACAATATAAGTACAAATTTATTTTATGGGGGGTGACGACAGAGGGTTAGGAGTGTAGCAACTCTCTTTACTCCGTTGACGATCCGATGCAGAAGCTCCTCTCTCGCTTGAGTGTAGGTTTGCAGATAGCCAGCCTCTTGTATGGGTGTGGTACTTTGTTATTTATAGTCATCCTTGGGAGCATATATATTGGGCCGCATGGATGATGGAGGGTGCCACGTGTCCCTTCGTAACATGGTGCAGCTGTAACTGTGAGCAGGTTAAGCTATCACGTGGGCGCTTGTTGGAATTTTTGTTGCTGAAGATCTGGGTGATTCTCGTCCTTTGTATGCATGACTTGGTCAGCTTGACACATAGTCCGCACTTGGTTGGAGAGAATCACTCTTGTCGTAACAGCAAGATTTGGCTTCATGGAGTATGAAACACATATGGCCAGAGATGCATGGGACGCATGGAGTCTGGGATGCATGGGGCCAGAGACGCATGAAACGTATGGAGTCTGGAATGCATGGGGCTAGAGACGCATGGGACCGCATAGAGTCTGGGACGCATGGGACCGCAAGGAGCCTGGGATGCATGAGGCCTTTGTTGTGTTGTCCACGTGTCGTTGTATCCCGTCGAGAGTGATGTTCTGCGCTGACGTGAGACTTTTATCGTTTAGTCTGTTCACGTCTTTTGAGGCATTCAGAAAATTATTTTGTCAGGATTCTGTGTCAGAGACGATCATGCTGACAGGACGCCACGTTAGGTCCTTCTGTGGTCGAGCTACTTTTTGCTGATTGAGACGTATGTATGTCGTCTATCTTGGCCGCAGGGAGACTCTGCGGCCTAATTTGAGCCTTCTTTTGGGGGCGCATGGTTGTTGGACGCATGAATACGTGTTGCCAAGCTGGCACTTTTAAAACTTGGCTCAACCATTTTGGGAAGCTTAAACGCCTTCTTGTAGACTTCTTGGAAACTTAACCATTGGTTGCATGCAGACTTTTTGGAAGCCAAAATATCGGATTCGCCCTTTCTAGGTTCATCATTACAATTATTGCCGTCACAAGAACCGTTGCTCTCTTCTATAAATACCACTGTCGTGGTCTATCGTGTTCCACTTCGTAAAATATCGTCCGAGGGAGATTCTAGTTGGGAACCCTAGCCACCCGCCTCGCTTCCTCGTCGTCTCCTCCCTGCTACGTCTCAGTGCTCGGGTATCGGAGGATTTGGACTTTGAGGGTATCGTGAGGGACGAGCTTTCGGTTCTCTACCGGCTGTTGTAGGTTTTCTACCTGGGCGAAGGGCACGGGACGAGGGTGTGTTGTCTGCTGCTGAGAGCTTTCTGTCCATGCTGGGGTTGACTTTGGAGGATCTTGCTAGGCCTCTAGGGTCCACTCCGGACTTCGCCCTGCTGCCCCTAACTCTAGAAGAGAGGGAGACGTTGGAATGGAGGGAAGGAATGCGCCGCCAGCTTTATCGTGCGGGCATACATTCGCTCCAGAATATCGTTCTGTGCTTCATGAGGCTCACGACTCATCTGACTGATCGCTTCTTTCTTTTCTTTTTTTATTTTGTATGGGCCTTGATGGCTACATATTGTAACCCCTCCTTTTGCAAATGAATTTTTTTCTTTGTTTTGATCAATACTTATTTTATGCGGCCCCCGTGCTCTGAGGATGATCAGGCCGCATGAGGGCCACCTACGAGGTTGGCTGTTCTGGTCATATAGGTCCCATGCGAATCTATGCATCTTTCTTTCATATTGGGAGTGTATGAGCTCGTATGCGGCCTACATAATTTTTCTGCTTCTACAACTCCGAGTCCTCGTACCGACCCTTGGACCTTCTCCTACTTTTGTCTCTGCCACCACCTGGACCCCTGCTTTTACCCCTTCTGTGGCTCTCTAAAACAAGCGCCTCTGAGTGGGATGTGGATGAAGTGGCCTGAGAACGTCTCCGCATCTCTTCATTCAGTACCCCGCTCTTGGCAAACTCCAGACTGACCACGCCTTCCGGAGTAGAAGCGATCATAGACATTCGTACGGTCTCCCACGAGTCTGGCAATGTACACAGCAGCCATAGTCCCTGAACCTCGTCGTCGAGCTTGACTCTCTTCGAGGATAACTGGTCAACCACGCCTTGGAACTCACTCAAATGATACGTAATGGACGTCCTATTCATCATCCGGATCAGAAATAATTTATTTATCCGGGTCTTCTTCGCATACAAAGGTTCCAGCTTATCCCACAGTGTCCTCGCGTGCTTAATACTGGCAACGTGGTTGTACACGTTCTTATCAACGAACTGCCTGATGTAACCACACACCTATATATGCTCGAACTTTCAGTCCTCTTCAGATTTGTCACTAGGCCTCTCGGAAGCAAATACCGGCAGATGCAGCTTCTTGACAAATTGCAGATCCTTCATATTGCTCCTCCAATAGTGATAGTTGCTACCGTTCATGTTTACCATGCACACCGGCTTCGCGTCCATCTCTCCTCTCTGGTTTGCATGTCAACTCCTGACACCCTTCTGAAATTCTAGAACCTGACTCTGACACCACACTGTTGGGAACGAAACGCAGAAACCGTTCCCCAAACCAGAGAGTACCTGCGAGAGAACCGAGCAAAATGCACAAACCAAAAAATACCAAACATAAATCACAGACATAGAGATTTTTACGTGAAAAATCCAGATGGAAAAAACCACGGAACGATCGGAGTCCAACCCTGAAGAACCTCCACTAATGGAATAAAGAGATTGCGTCATCTACAAGCTCCTCATCGATCCAACACGGATCACCGCAACTCTTTGGAACAGAAAATATATTACAACCACGACGAAAAAAGACAATGAGAAATATCCCAAATTGATCTCCTTCTCCGAAACGGCTTCCAATCCTTCTTTCTCTTCTCCAAAGTTGCAATGACAATCTTGCCACATTTTTTCTCTTTTATTTTTTCTGATGTTGTTGTATATTGCATGAGCCTTTATATAAACTCTTGCATGAATTAGGATTTCCATATGGAAATATATATATAAAAACCAAAAATATTTATGGAAATCCAATTACATTCAATCATATATTTAATAAAAATCAAATCATAAATTAGCTTACCATAAATTAAAAATCCAATTATATGGAAAGTTAATATATGAAAAATTCAATCATAAATATATAATTAAAGTCAAAGATAAAAATCTAATATAATATTTGTTTACCATAAATGTTCCAATACATGGCGTTCGATGCACTTTTCGAGCTTTTCCGACATACGAATGACGGTCGTCGCACTTCGAAATATTTTTCATATAGGTTGGAAATCCCATCCATTCCACAGTTACAACTAAGAAAAATAAATCACAAATAAGAAAAATAAAAACAATATTGAGCATGAAAACGTTAACAAGGCTTACTGTTTATAAATGGCTCATGAAAGTCGAAATTATAAACCATACTATCAGTCAAACTACTTCTATACGACTTGACAAAATAAAATAATAATAATTATTATTATTATTATTATTATTATTATTATTATTATTATTATTATTATTATTATTATGTAACACAATATTAATTTTAGATGGTGGTCACCTACTCCTGTTGGAATAAGTTGGTCATGAAATTGAACCATAAACTGCAATCTCCTCAAAATTTTAAGGATTATGGATGGAAAATATGGTATTGTTAATTGGGTAGTATTTTTTGTTCAAATCGTATAGAAGCATTACAGAACAAAGGGTGTACTTTTCGTATAGATTTTTTTTAAAAATAAAAAACAGTACTCAATAAGTAAAAAAAAGATGAAGAAGACTTATACTTAGACATTAATTGTTTTTAACTACATCGTACTCCTTTTTATCGGACTAACCGATTTTGTGTAAAATTAAAGGAGAAGATTAGAAGAACCGAGCCAGTTTATGAAAAATTAAAGAGGAACCTTCGACATGTTGGTATTTTTTACTTTGCTTTGGAAGTTTTAGTTTCACATTAAAAAACCACCAATGTGTATATCTCAATATATAGCTTGGTTTAGTATTGGTATATGCACAGGAGTGGTGGTCCATGTGGGTTGACTTTCCTAGAGGGATTAAGTGTGAACTCCCTTATGACAATTTTTATTTTGTCATCACATTTGGAATGTTTTTCTTAGGAGCTAAGCCGTACTCGGACTCAAGGGCGCTTTGTTGGCGCACTTAGCACGTCAGCATCGTCGCATGGCGCTCATGCACTCCTTTTATGCTCGGGCGCATGATCAGGCGCTTTGCCTCCAGGAGCGCATGCAGCCTGGTGCCCAGGCAGCCTGGTGCCCATGCGACCTGGTGCCATGCGACCAGTGCTCATGCGGCCAGGTCGATATGCGGTAAAGTGTTCAGTCTAATGTGGAGGGGACCAAGTCTGCTGTTGGCGGCACATGTGGAACATGGTTATCCGTGCATTCCGGAATATGTGGCGCGTGGGTGTCTGTACACAGCGGCTGCTGCTTTTGGCTCTTGACGGTGTTTGGCGGCGCTACTCTGCGCATCGTGACCAGCGGCAACGGCGACGCATGCGACTCCGACGACCTATGCAGCTTGGTGTCTGGTCGGATGGCACTTATGCGGCACGAGCTTTCTCATGCCGCATAGGTGCTGATTTTCTCTATATAGAGAGAGAAGATTATGTTTTATTTGAGTTGTTGGAAAAACCGAGAGCACCAGTGCATATGCGGCCCAGAGAGCTCCCCTCTTCAATAGTGATTTTTGAGTGATCCGAAGGTGACTTATAGCGTTCCAGAAGTTCTCGTGTGAACTTATTGGATCCTGGGGGCAGATCGTCGTGTAGGACGAATCTTGACTTGAGCACTGGTGGTTTTGATCACCTCAACAAGGAGTTCATTTATTTGTATTTCTCTTCTTGTTCCTGTTCTTTCTCGTTGTAACGTCTGCGAAAGTAAAGAAAAGAATATTTTTTTCTTTGTTGTTGTATTTTTATTTTCTTGTTCAGTCAGTTTGTAACATGTTCCTGGTGTTGTGCTTCTTTGGGGTTGTGTGTCACAGTAGAGGAACTTTTGTGTGAATCTTAGTGCACTAACTTCTCTTCTGGAGATAGTAGAGACGAACTCTTGTGTGAGTCTCTACTTTATGGACCGTTTCTTCTCTGATCCTACTTCGGGACAGACAATCTCATGGCAAGATCCGAGTTACAATGCACAACCGCTCAAACCTTCTCGATACTAGCTTTCACAAGCTTGAGAAGTTAGATGGCGAACACTACAACATTTGGAAGAGGAAGGTCTCCTTGAATCTTCAACTTGTTAATGTTGCTTATATGTTGGTTGATCCTGAACCTACCATTCCCGAAGATGGAGGAGAACTTGCAGTTGGCATTGCGCAGGACGCGCACTCCAAGTGGAAGAAAGATTACGATCTCCGTCGGTTGTTGATCCTAAATGCTATGGACGACTCATTGACAGGGTCCTACAGCAAGAAGGAGAAGACAAGAGATGTCTGGAAATCTCTTGAGAAGCACTACAAAACTGACGAGAAAATGTCTAAAATCTATCTCCTCGAGAAGTTCTTCACTCTGCAATTTGAAGACGAGAAGGTGATGCTACCACAAGTCAAGGAACTTCTGAAGATGCAGCAAAAACTGGAGGAAGAGGGCATGAAGCAGGAAGACAAGTTCATGGTGGGGGCTATCGTCACCAAGCTTCCTCCAGGCTGGATCAAGTTCAAGAATGACATGTACCGTAAGAAGATGGAGATCCAGCTCGAAGATCTACTTCACTGGATTCACATTGAAGATGAAGCTACATGAAAACTGAATTTGGACTCCTTGTCCAAGTAGTTGACTAAGGTCAACATGGTACATGCTATTGATTCTAAAGGGAAGAAAAAAATTTCCTATAAGAAGAAAAAGAAGGACTTCAACCAGCTGAAGGTAAGGTCGACTCAATTTAAGCCAAAACCAAAGACTGATGTGATGTGCTGTAATTATGGCAAGAAGGGTCACTACAAGAGTGATTGCAGGTCAAAGCCTAAACCGAAAGAGCGAGGTGAGCTTAACCATGTTGCTATGATTGCGTAGGTTGAGTCACTTGGCATGGACACTGACTGGTGGGTGGACACTGGTGCATGTTGTCACGTATGCTCTAAGAAGGAGTTGTTCACCAAGTATGAGCCAACCTATGAGAAGGTCTCGATGGCGGACAAGTCATAAGCTGGTGTTCAGGGGACTGGTACTGTAGTGCTGAAGCTAACTTCAGGAAAGTAAATTACTCTAGAGAACGTGAATCACGTACCAATGATTACCAAGAATCTGGTCTCGGGGAGTATGTTGTGTAAATCGGACTTGAGGATGGATGTCAATGCCGGACAGATGGTGATGTCCTACAAGGAAACATACTTTGGAACAACTTTTTGTACCGAAGGAATGTTTAAACTGCATCTTATAACTCATTTTGTTTGTATCAATGCACTCTCTACTTCTGGTTATTCTCTTGAGTTGTGGCATAATAGACTAGGACATGTACATTGTAAACGCATTAATAATATGTCTAGTTTAGGACTTATCTCCAAATGTGGGGGTAAGGAGGTGGATAAATGTAAAGTCTGTGCGCAGACAAAGATCGACAGGAAGCCATACAGAAGGGTGAACCGAAGTACATATCTTTTAGAATTGGTACACTCAGATATCTGTGACTTCAAGCAATTCTCCACGATGGCCGGAATGAAGTATTTTATTACTTTCATCGACGATTTCTCGAAGTACACATTCGTATATCTTCTTAAGTCTAAAGATGAAGCGTTCAAAAAGTTCAAAGACTTCAAGGCTGAAGCATAATGTCAAACTGGTCAACCACTCAAAAGACTCAGAAGCGATCATGGCGGAGAGTATCATTCCTTAAAATTCACATCGTTCTGTAAAGAACATGGAATTATCAATGAAATGACCGCTTTGTATTCTCCCCAATCTAATGGAGTGGCAGAAAAGAAGAATAGGACCCTGACAGAGATGATGAACTCCATGTTGCTGACAACGGGACTTCCAAAGTGCTACTGGAAAGAAGTTGCGCTTACTGCCATATTTATTCTGAATAGAGTTCCGTTCGCGACATCTGACATTACTCATCATGAACTTTAGTTCAAGGTCAGACCCAACTTGAATGTCATTCGAGTGTGGGGGTGTCTGGCATATGTGAAGCTTCCAGACCTCAAATACAGAAGCTAGGAATGAGGACTATAAAGACCATATTTATGGGCTATGTTGATAAGAGTGATGCTAAAAGATTCCTTGATATCAAATCTAATCATATCATAGAATCTCGCGATATGGAATTCTTTGAAGTCAAGTTTGCTAGGCACAAGAATATTGTTCTCGCGGATGTTTCGAAGAATGCTGCTAGCACTGACGAGACAAGTACCTCTCAAAGAGAAGTAACCCAAAAAAAAGTTATCGTTGATGAGACAATATTTGAATCAGAACCTGCTGAGCCAAGAGCAAAGCAAGTGAGGAGGCCAAAGGACTTCGAAGAAGACTTTGTTACCTATCATGTGGAAGATGATCTGCTTACCTATGATGAGGCAATGAAGACCAGAGATGCTATTTTTTGGAAGGAGGTTGTCAATGACGAGTTTGACTCGATAACTTCTAATAATACTTGGAAGTTAGTCGATCTACCTAAAGGAGCTAAACCCATCGGATGCAAGTGGATCTTCAAGAAGAAGATGAAGGCAGACAAAATTGTTAACAAAGGGTTTTATCAGATGCAGGGATTGATTACTTTGACACCTATATTTTTATTGCACGGATGACGACTATCAGGATGCTGATTGCACTTAGTATTATTCACCGGTTGGTGATTCATCAGATGGACATCAAGATAATATTTCTGAATGGTGAACTGACAGAGGAGATCTACATGCAGCAGCCAGAAGGTTTTGTCGTCAAGGGTCTTGAAGACAAAGTGTGCAAGCTGGTAAAATCTCTCTATGGTTTGAAGCAAGCTCCCAAATTGTGGCACGAGAAGCTTGACAAGGTTATCAGGTCAAATGTCTACAAGGTCAGTGAGACTGATAAGTATGGTACACGAAGTTCACTAGTGATAGAGGTGTCATCATTTGTCTCTATGTGGACGACATGCTAATCCTAGGTACGGATGTGAAAAGTGTCACCAGAAAAAAGATGTTTCTCTCGTCCAAATTCAGTATGAAGGACATGGGTGATGTAGATGTCATTCTTGGGATTAAGATAATCGATCAAAAGCTGGGCTTGCTCTTTCACAAGCTCACTACGTGGAGAAGATGCTCACACGCTACGGATACCAGGATCTTCCAGGGATCGATACTTTGTACAGGTGTGACAAGAAGCTGAAGCCAAACCCCAAGAAAAGCGTCAGACAGTTGAAGTACTCTAGGGTCATCGGGAGTTTGATGTATGCTACGAATGCCACTAGGCATGATATTGCTTTTGCTGTAGGGATGCTGAGTAGATTCACGAGTAACCAAGTTGTTGAACACTGGAAAGCTATGAAAATGGTAATGAGTTACCCCAAGAATACTCAGAAGTTTGCACTATACTACAGCGGAGATCCAGCAGTGGTAAAATGCTTTACTGATGCTAGTTGGTGCTCAGAAGAAGAGAGCGAGAGATCCATAGGAGGATATATTTTCTCAATGGATGGAGATGTCTTATCATGGAAGTCGAAGAAGTAGACAATGCTCCCACGCTCATCAATGGAGTCTGAGTTCTATGCACTTGCAGCTGCAGCACATGAAGCAGAATGGCTTCGGGAGCTCATGTATGATCTTCCAATGCTTGGTGTGCAGATTCCGGCGGTATCGATATTCTGCAACAACCAGACAGCAACAGCGGTAGCATCTAACGATCTCTTCAATGGCAAGAAGATGACTGTGGAACAGATCACTAAACAATCTCATCAAGGATGATGTTATTGCATTAGTGGATGTTCAGAGTCAGGAGAACCTGATAAATCCGTTCACTAAAGGCCTCAAGCGCCAGCTAGTCGAAGACAACGTATAAAATGGGCTTGAAGGACCTCTGATATTGTGTCTTTGTAATCCTACCATTAAGTTTTATGCTATTAGTTCAAAGAGAAATCTACTAGGCATCTAGCTTTTGGTTCAAAGGGGGACCACTGACAGGAAAAGTATCAGGGACAGTGGGTAGTCCCTTGGGACAGTGTGGATACGTATCCGGAACTATTGTATTCTACTATTTATTCTTTATAGAACAATTCCTGTGTAAGAATGGCTTCAACGCCTTAATGAGTTCTCGGACAAAGTAAAATATTCGGCGTGCGTTACATGAAGCACATGTAGGTCAGCACTACAAGGGACTTATATCCCATGCTACAATGGTGTGATACCATGATGAGTTAAAAGATGTAAAGCCTTGGATGTGAGCCATGTCACAGTGGCAGTAGCACCACAAATAGGCAGGTAGCCTAATGCTGAAAAGATAGAGAGTTGTAGCACATCACTACTAAGAGGTCGGTGACCTCATGCTACAGTGGACAACACCACATGAGATAGTTAACCTCGGCTATGAGCCATGTAATAGCGTCGTAGCACCGCATAGAAGTGCAAGACTTCATGCTGGGATGTAGTACCAAACTACTAAGAGGCTAGTGACCTCATGCTACTGTGGGTGACACCACACGAGGTAGTTAACCTCGGTTGTGAGCCATGTTACAGCGACGTAGCACCGTATGGAAGTGCAAGGATTCATGCTGAAAAATATTAAACTCTCTTAAAAGGAACTCACCTAAGTATTTGGACAAAGTGTTTGGACAGAGATATAGGGCATCTCTTAAAGGTAAAATAGAATACACCCAAAATACATACACCAAAATTAAGTCAGCACATGGCCTTTAATGTGCGACCGGAGGCATAGCTAATGTCATTGTGCGAGTGGGAAGAATAACAGCTATGATTCAGAATTTAAGGCGTAGTCCATTCTAGTACCGTACTATTGTTTGACCCATGCAGAAAGATTCTAGTCGTGAGCAAAATTTATCCTAATGCATGATGGACAGTCACTGTGAGGAATGCTCGACTATATATTATGATATATGTGGGGGATTGTTGGTGTTTTCCACTTTGGTTTGAGAGTTTTAGTCCCATATTGAAAAATCACCAATGTTTATATCTCAATATATAGCTTGGCTTAGTATTGGTATATTCACATGGGGTGGTGGCCCATGTGGGTTGACTTTCCTAGAGGGATTAAGTGTGAACCCTTTTAATACAATCTTTATTTTTTTTACCACCTTTGGGATGTTTCCCGTAGAAGCTAAGCCCTGAAGGGGCTTAGCAACTCGGACTCAGACTCGGACTCGGACTCGGGATCGGGCTCAAGGGTGCAAAGTGGCACTTTGTTGGCGCACTTTGCACTTAGCACGCCAGCACGCCAGTATTTTTGCATGGCATCATGCGCTCCTTTTATGAGCGAGTTGCATGCTCAGGCACATGCTCGGTCGCTTTGCGTCGAGTCTCCATGCGTCTAGGAGTGCATGCGGTGTTGTGCCCAGGCGGCCAGGAGCGCATGCGGCCAGGTGCCCATGTAGCCTGGTGCCATGCGGCCAGTGCTCATGCAGCCATGGCCACGCAGCCATGTCGATATGTGTGAGACTCATCTCACTGTTCTAGTATTCGTACCTGGTATACGCGTATTATACATGTATAGCTTGCTTATTGTTTAATTGCTTACATCTTGTCTTATGCCATTCATGCATTATTTAGGTTATTTTTGTAAATTTTTCTTAGTTGCATGCTTTGGACCGTTGGTCCCTAGGTTTTCTCGGAGGGTGGCTGTAATGAACCCGGGTGAGAGGCATGGATTATGATCTAATGGCCTACAATCAATTCCTTGGCTATATAAGGAATCTTATTCTCTTTCCTTTCCTTCACTTTCTTTCCTTTTATTTATCTTTCCTTCTTCTTTTTCCCCCCAGCTGTAACCTCCGATTTCCAAATTCCCGAAATATTTAGATTTTTAATTTATTTTAAATATCAAGTTTATAAAATATTTTCTCCTTGAATTTTAGTATTAGATTTTTGAACAATGTTTGATTTTAGAAGGTGATTTAAAAACTTTTATAAAAATCATTTTTCCTAAATGTCTATTTATTATAAAATAAATCAATAAATAATATGTATATATAATACTCTAGCTTCGAATATTTATTGGCTTGAAATCATGAAATTATTGTTTAATAAAATTATTCGAAGGACTAGTTGATAGTTCATAATAAATTTTCATATCCATTTGGGATAGTAAAAATAAATTACATACTTTCTAAGGTTTTGGAATATGGATTTAATTAGTAGCTAATTGAGAATCAGTTAGCCTTGGAAGCTTCTTAAAATATTTTCTTAAATTATAATCTTTTTCTTTTAAAATTTTTTACAAGTTTACCATCTCCCATTAAACTAGTCATCACACCCTCATTCCCACATGAAGAACTCATTCATGTCTAATCTTGGCCATTCATTAATTGGGCCAATCCTCACCTTTCATTCACACCCTCTCTCCCTATTTAAAGTCACGCACCCACACCCTTCCCAAGAAAACCCTAATCCCAAAACCTAGGCTAGCCCTCACAAATTCCCACAAGCCAACAGCCATCACCATTTTTGTGTGCTCGTGTCCATGTGTCCAGCCTTACGTGTCAGCCGTGTTGGCCTCGGGTCCGACCCCGGGTGTCCTATCGTATCCATTCATTTCCTGTGTCCAGTTATGACAACATTACAATGAGATTGTGTCCAACACCCGGACACATCCACCTCCACCACAGTACATCATCCCTGTGTCCAACAATGACACATCCACCCCTATACCACAGTACAGCACCACCATCGTGTCCAGCTCCGGACACGATCCAAAATCCTGACACGTTCACAGAAATTCAAAACCCTAACCCTATTTCGACCTAACCTACCGCCGGCGGCTGAGACCTCCTCCTCTGAGTCGAGCTCGCCGTCCCCTCCTTCCGCGTGCGCCGAGCTTCGCTGCCGCCGTCGAGCTTCGCTACCGCCGCCACAGCAGATCCGCTCGACCGCCGCCGCCACAGCAGATCCGCTCGACCGCCGACGCCCTGCCCGGCCCGACCTCGACGGAACCCCCACCGCGTCGACGCCGAGAACCCCAACGTGAGCCCCTCTCTCCGTCTTCCCTCTTTCATTTTTCAGAGAGTAATGTTTGGGTTAATTTTAAGAGTATTAGTTATATTAATATATAATTAATTTAGTTTTTATGTAATTAGTTTAGTTATGTAATACTATAAGGGTTTTTGATTATGTAAAAATATAATAATTTTTGGGGTTTATTATTATTAATTAAGAAATAGTTTCAATAATAAGATTAGTTCAAAAATTAGTTTATTTCGACTGGTAACCGATTTTACTATAGATAAATATATATTGGCTTTTACATAAATTCTAGATTTTTATAAATAAACTTTTAATTGTAATTATGTTCGAAAGAAAAGTTTTGACAATTATTGTTCAAAGTAATTTCAAAATAATTTTCATAAACTAAGATGTCTACCTTAATAACAAACAATCGACCATTTTCTCTTATTAGCTAAACTTGTTAATCTTAATCTTAGCTAACCTCTGCATGTTTTCTCTATGTATTGCGGACCTGGTATCCTTATCTCGATTATCGTGCCAAACTCCGATCTTGGACTTCTTTATATAGTTTCTAGCTATTTGGACTGCTCCGGACTCATTGGAACTAACTGCTACTTCATTTGGGATCACCTTGAGAAGTGTGGCATTATATTTATGTCGTGTCAACATGTCCATGCTTTGCACGTCGACTTCAACCAACCCAAGGCGAGTACATTCTCTGATTAGTTTCTTATTTATGATATCCCCTATGTTCATTGTATCTAGTGTAGATATCCATGCTCTTGACACGCTGGTTACACGGATTGGTATACACGGATCTCGTCATGAGATGTTATTCCTTATTCATGGTGTAGCTTGTACAAGACTTGTTTCCTTGTTATCTTGTGCATGTACAGACACTGAGTCCCGGGGAGATTTGCTACCTCCCTAGGGAATCCCGTGCCATAGCGTACCATGGTTGGATCCACTATACCAGTCGGGGGTGGGGAGTATTTTAGTGTAGATATGTGATCATACCCAACTTTATATGCATCATATCTCACCCCACATCTCACGTCGGGTGCGGCCTGACCATTTACATGCTTCATAGCTGTTACGTGTGATTAGCCTGACCTCTACATGCATCATAGCTAACCAACGGTTAGCCTGACCTTACATGAATCATAGCTAATCACATGTAACCAGCCTGATCAAGTTCCCAAGCCGATCACATGTTAAAGCTAGTACTCACACACTTAGTCATAGGTTTCTTGCTCATTGACATATTATTTCTTTTCCTGTATTTACTTACAGTATTTCCAGTATTTCTTTTTTGTACATTTCTCTTACCTATACATGCATCTCGTATATTTCCATCTAGAACTGCTACATAGTTTATATCATTAATATAGAACTGCTATTTAGAGATGTACTTTGCTCCTTCCTGACTGGAAAATATTTTCCAGACTATGCCTAGAGGACTGGTATTCGACACTTGTGGACCATCAGGGTGAGTAGCTGCAGTCTTGGATTTACTAGTTCAGTCGTGATTCCGGGAGGTCTAGCCGGAATCACTAGAGATTTAGTTAGCTTCTATCTGTAGTTATTTGGTACCGGATTTGTCTCCGGCATTTTGTTGAGACTTGGTTTATGTTGAGTTAGATTATTTACAGTTTAGACTTGTGTTGAATCTTCATTTCTTTTCTTCGATTTCTTATCGTGTTGTAGTTTGTGATTGAGTATGTTGATTTTATTTTGTTATCCACATCTCCTTATGGAGTTGGGCATTCATGTGAGTTTGATTAGATAGTTACATGACCTAGACAGCATTCTACCACCGATGCTGCGGCGTAGGCTGGACGTACCCACGCACTCGTGCCCCTAAACCGGGTGCGGGTCGTGACACGTTTTTAGTGGTGGCCCATGCAGGTCAGACTTCGCAAGTTGTGCGATGTCGTGGTAGTGCGACATCTTAGTTGTACTACTGCGTGCCTGCTATAGAATATAGGACATAGGATACTAGGATGAGAGAGGATACTCAATCACAAAAAAAAAATTCTTGAGAGATTCCTGGGATGACCCTTGAGAATCTTATTATAATTTCCAATTTAAATATTTTTCCTTGTCCCGTCTGTTCTCGCTTGTTGTTATTGAACTTGATTCTTGTTGATTAATTATTAAATTTAAATCTCGGTATCATTATTGAGTATTAATTCTTGTTGACCAATTGTTAAATTTAAATTCTTGGTATCGTTGTTGAGTTGATTTCTTATCGAGATGAATTTTATGGACTAAACTTTACGGTATCATCTGATGACATATATTGATGAGGACAGTGAGAAAGGTAAAACGTCTACTTTGATTATGGAACCTAGAGTTTATCGCAGCCATATTAGCTGTCGTGACGAGAACGTAGGAACCTGACTTGGATGTACATACTATAGTTATGAAACTTAGAGTCTCTCGCAGCCATACCGGTTGGCGTGGCGAAGATTCTAGATGACATGATTATAGAGTTGCATACCTTAGTTACGGAACCAGTCGTTTATCGCATCTATGCTTACTAGCGTGGCGAGGATTCTGAGTGTCATAATTTCTGACAGACGTCTATGATTATCAGGTTGTATCTTAAAATGGTTCTTAAAGTGTCATCTCAACACTTATCTATTTCTGTTATACAAGACTTATTCCATCGTTCTTTTGGTTGCTAGCAGTAGAAACACCTTCAGTCCTCAATCCAGTCTTTTTGAGCTCATATTCCTTGAGGATTCCTTGTTAAGTATAATAATTAATGACTTGTAATTATGGTTGTATCTTGAGTATTAGTATTGACGGAGTGTTGTTAGTGAGTTATAAGTGTTTCCTAGTTGGACATGTGAGCAGTAGGCTTTAATCTAGAGTTAGCCCTTAGCATAGTACCTTGTAACAATGGTTCTGGGATAAGTGTCATTAGAGACTGAGAGTAGAAGGAGAGTATAGAGTATCAGTGATAGTTCTCAGAGTTAGTATCAGAGCCAATATATCCGTCCTGGATAATCATGATTATGTAATTAAGTGATCTATGTAAACAATTAGGTATCAAGGAATTGTGTTAAGGATTAATGGAGCATAACGTTCAATTTGATGATTGATATCGGGTGTGTTAAAGGTAAAGAAATTTATATGCATGAGGAGTTATAATGAGGTGTCATGAGTAGAGAAATATCGGAATTGGTAATGAAAATGGTGAAGCGTATCACGGATAAGTTTAACAGGCTATAAAAGGTTAAAGGAAAATACATATACATCAATTGAGATGAGAACCATATACTTGCCCATGAGAGTAAATAAACATGAGTGTTATAGAAGATACATGTAATCATGAGTTATAATGAGCTTGATGGGATGCTCCATTAATGAAGCTAGTAATATAATACCAAGAGTGCTAATGGTTCTATTTCGAGGGTTAGTCGAGAATGACGCTCAAAACAGTAAGCACTCTGCGTGATAATAATCGGATGATATACCAGTTAATATAGATTGAAAAATCATGAAAGAAAATATATGTGATGATAACTTTGATCATTTGGAGGTAATAGTACAAGTGATTCGGGCAGTACAATTTTAGTACACAGTTGTAGACAATAGATGTTTTGAGTGCACCTCAAGAATTAGAGACCGTGCGCACTTATATGTATATTTGTGGATTTATAAATTATAGAGTGGAAATGAATTTTAATCTTGAGAATTATCGAGGAGACGAGATTGTGTCATTAAAATTTTTGAGGATTCAAATATTGATTCAATAAACATGGTCAAGGCTACAAAGATTTTAGAAGTGATTAAAATTTTATTTCGATGTTGAGTATCTGACTTTGAGGAGGTATATGCAATTTATTTTTAAGTTGATCGAGAAGTTAAACCTTGACGATTATTTTGAGGATTAATTTTATGGTAGATGAGAGATATGAATATTAATATATGAGTAGATGATATACATGTGTAAGGATCTGATGACTTGAGCATGATTGAGATGGCACCGCAGACTGACTTGGGTATCCATCTAGAGTTGTATTAGAAAGGGTATAGCACTTAGTATGGTGTGTTACGCTTGGTGTGCACTTGAGTGATAAGAACAAATAGTATGGACAATTGTAGTAGGAACGAGAACTAGCAGTGGGTGTACTAAAGTAGAACAGGGGTACCTAAAGAGATAGAGGTATCAAACTTTACATGCACCAATTGACCTATAATCGTGTTAGAGGTTCTTGGTATCAGATTTTGGTATTAATAGACAGGTATGTGCAATATTGATATATTCATGGATCTTGTAGATTAATGATTAGTTGATATGGGTACCAGTATACAGGGATAGAAATTAGTTAGTGAATGTGCTAGAGTTAAGTGTTTGTTAGAGATAGGAGATACTACAAGTAATATGTTAGCAGGTTCTTTCTTTCCCTCCTAATGTTCCTTTTCTGTCTTTTGATTGATTGACTTCCCTAGTACTGTAGTTCGTATGCATGATTTTCTTGTTAGAATAAAATTGGTAGTACACCCTGACAGAGACTGCAATACCATGACAAAAGACACATGACCTATATATTTTCTTAGATTGCATGACTGTAGGTAGAATTTTCTTAAACCATGATCATTAGGGTTTTGACCATAGCAAAGATCTATGACAAGGTTATGACTGACAAAAAGGGACAAGATGATTAAATTTGTGGATAAGCATTAATTTAAATAAAGAATTAAGGGGTTATTATAACAGAGTTGTTGGATCATTGATTTTACGAAAATCGAGGTATGATTAAAATTCGAGGATAAACATTAACTTAAATGGAGAGTTAGGAAATTCACAGGGCAAAATTTGAGGATTTATTAATTTTAGGAAGGTCTTGATATGATTGAATTGGTTATTAAAATTTGAGAAAATTTGGGAAATTATCATTTTATCTATTTGATTGCAAGATAGAAATTTTATATTATGAATGTTGCATTGAAGATTCCGTAAGTATCGCATTGTTGAGTATTTTGAGGAAAAAGAACAGGAAATAAAATCGTTAATGGAATAGTATCGAATTCAATTTTCGGGATGAGGATTTAGATTTTGAATAAGCATCAGTTGAATTTGAGTTAGGGGAGTAAGATGATTAATGGATTAGTGATTAAAATTCAAATTTTGGGATACGATTTTTTTTAAAATTTTATAAATATGCATTGATTGGATTTTAATTGGAGGATTGGATATTAAAATCCTTGAGTATTTAGATACGAACTTAAAATTTTTGGAGGAGATTATGATAAAAATTGAATTTGATTTTTAACTTGAAGATTTTCAGGAATATGATGTTATAGAATTTTTGAAAGGTTGTGAAATAAAAATATAGAATTACTTCATGATTATTTGGTTTGAAATTTAAATTTGGATAGAAATAATATAATGAGTAAATGCAATTATTGAGGATCTTAAATTTCGAGGACGAAATTTTTCTAAGGTGGATAGACTTGTAACCTCCGATTTCCAAATTCCCGAAATATTTAGATTTTTAATTTATTTTAAATATCAAGTTTATAAAATATTTTCTCCTTGAATTTTAGTATTAGATTTTTGAACAATGTTTGATTTTAGAAGGTGATTTAAAAACTTTTATAAAAATTATTTTTCCTAAATGTCTATTTATTATAAAATAAATCAATAAATAATATGTATATATAATACTCTAGCTTCGAATATTTATTGGCTTGAAATCATGAAATTATTGTTTAATAAAATTATTCGAAGGACTAGTTGATAGTTCATAATAAATTTTCATATCCATTTGGGATAGTAAAAATAAATTACATACATTCTAAGGTTTTGGAATATGGGTTTAATTAGTAGCTAATTGAGAATCAGTTAGCCTTGGAAGCTTCTTAAAATATTTTCTTAAATTATAATCTTTTTCTTTTAAATTTTTTTACAAGTTTACCATCTCCCATTAAACTAGTCATCACACCCTCATTCCCACATGAAGAACTCATTCATGTCTAATCTTGGCCATTCATTAATTGGGCCAATCCTCACCTTTCATTCACACCCTCTCTCCCTATTTAAAGTCACGCACCCACACCCTTCCCAAGAAAACCCTAATCCCAAAACCTAGGCTAGCCCTCACAAATTCCCACAAGCCAACAGCCATCACCATTTTTGTGTGCTCGTGTCCATGTGTCCAGCCTTACGTGTCAGCCGTGTTGGCCTCGGGTCCGACCCCGGGTGTCCTATCGTATCCATTCATTTCCTGTGTCCAGTTATTACAACATTACAATAAGATTGTGTCCAACACCCGGATACATCCACCTCCACCACAGTACATCATCCCTGTGTCCAACAATGACACATCTACCCCCATACCACAGTACAGCACCACCATCGTGTCCAGCTCCGGACACGATCCAAAACCCTGACACGTTCACAGAAATTCAAAACCCTAACCCTATTTCGACCTAACCTACCGCCGGCGGCTGAGACCTCCTCCTCTGAGTCGAGCTCGCCGTCCCCTCCTTCCGCGTGCGCCGAGCTTCGCTGCCGCCGCCGAGCTTCGCTACCGCCGCCACAGCAGATCCGCTCAACCGCCGCCGCCACAGCAGATCCGCTCGACCGCCGAATCCCTGCCCGGCCCGACCTCGACGGAACCCCCACCGCGTCGACGCCGAGAACCCCAATGTGAGCCCCTCTCTCCGTCTTCCCTCTTTCATTTTTCAGAGAGTAATGTTTGGGTTAATTTTAAGAGTATTAGTTATATTAATATATAATTAATTTAGTTTTTATGTAATTAGTTTAGTTATGTAATACTATAAGGGTTTTTGATTATGTAAAAATATAATAATTTTTGGGGTTTATTATTATTAATTAAGAAATAGTTTCAATAATAAGATTAGTTCAAAAATCAGTTTATTTGGGCTGGTAACCGATTTTACTATAGATAAATATATATTAGCTTTTACATAAATTCTAGATTTTTATAAATAAACTTTTAATTGTAATTATGTTCGAAAGAAAAGTTTTGACAATTATTGTTCAAAGTAATTTCGAAATAATTTTCATAAACTAAGATGTCTACCTTAATAACAAACAATCGACCCTTTTCTCTTATTAGCTAAACTTGTTAATCTTAATCTTAGCTAACCTCTGTATGTTTTCTCTATGTATTGCGGACCTGGTATCCTTATCTCGATTATCGTGTCGAACTCCGATCTTAGACTTCTTTATATAGTTTCTAGCTATTTGGACTGCTCCGGACTCATTGGAACTAACTGCTACTTCATTTGGGATCACCTTGAGAAGTGTGGCATTATATTTATGTCATGTCAACATATCCATGCTTTGCACGTCGACTTCAACCAACCCAAGGCGAGTACATTCTCTGATTAGTTTCTTATTTATGATATCCCCTATGTTCACTGTATCTAGTGTAGATATCCATGCTCTTGACACGCTGGTTACACGGATTGGTATACACGGATCTCGTCATGAGATGTTATTCCTTATTCATGGTGTAGCTTGTACAAGACTTGTTTCCTTGTTATCTTGTGCATGTACAGACACTGAGTCCCGGGGAGATTTGCTACCTCCCTAGGGAATCCCGTGCCATAGCGTACCATGGTTGGATCCACTATACCAGTCGGGGGTGGGGAGTATTTTAGTGTAGATATGTGATCATACCCAACTTTACATGCATCATAGCTCACCCCACATCTCACGTCGGGTGCGGCCTGACCATTTACATGCTTCATAGCTGTTACATGTGATTAGCCTGACCTCTACATGCATCATAGCTAACCAACGGTTAGCCTGACCTTACATGAATTATAGCTAATCACATGTAACCAGCCTGATCAAGTTCCCAAGCCGATCACATGTTAAAGCTAGTACTCACACACTTAGTCATAGGTTTCTTGCTCATTGACATATTGTTTCTTTTTCTGCATTTATTTACAGTATTTCCAGTATTTCTTTTTTGTACATTTCTCGTACCTATACATGCATCTCGTATATTTCTATCTAGAACTGCTACATAGTTTATATCATTAATATAGAACTGCTATTTAGAGATGTACTTTGCTCCTTCCTGACTGGAAAATATTTTCCAGACTATGCCTAGAGGACTGGTATTCGACACTTGTGGACCATCAGGGTGAGTAGCTGCAGTCTTGGATTTACTAGTTCAGTCGTAATTCCGGGAGGTCTAGCCGGAATCACTAGAGATTTAGTTAGCTTCTATCTGTAGTTATTTGTTACCGGATTTGTCTCCGATATTTTATTGAGACTTGGTTTATGTTGAGTTAGATTATTTACAGTTTAGACTTGTGTTGTATCTTCATTTCTTTTCTTCGATTTCTTATCGTGCTGTAGTTTGTGATTGAGTATGTTGATTTTATTTTGTTATCCGCGTCTCCTTATGGAGTTGGGTATTCATGTGAGTTTGATTAGATAGTTATATGACCTAAACAGCGTTCTACCGCCGATGCTGCGGCGTAGGCTGGACGTACCCACCCACTCGTGCCCCTAAACCGGGTGCGGGTTGTGACACCAGCAAAGAGCATCAGCGAGCTTGGACTTGGCCGCGGGTGACCTTGGTAGTGTTGGTATTGTCACGCCCCGATCTTCCGCAGGCAATCGGGTGATTCCCGCTATACAAGACATAATGTTGGAACATAGCCGGAACTCGCCTGAACATCGCCTGTACAAATCATTCCATAAATGTAGCCACTTGACACGCTTTTACTGTTTCAGAGAGAGAGGCTTGAGCGACTTGTAATCTCGGCTATACGCCGCCTGTAACACATGTTCATATCAATAAAAGAGCTTGCTTTACTTCAACTTGTGTTTCAATGCTTTCGCTATATTGTCGACTCAGTGAACCTGTTACCGATCGCCTATGCGTTCATGACTCCGCTGCACTCGGACAATCTGTACGACTCTGTGGCTTAGAACTCTTACCGCCAGCCAATGAACCCCGGCCTTGCACGGGCGTGGCTCACGCTCGTGCGGCATCACGCTCGGATGGGTCAAGCGATCGTTCCGTGGGAGCGCTGGCGAGGGTGATTCCCGCCTAGCGGGAACGGCCGATTTGCCTGCGGGAGATCGGGGCGTGACAGGTATTAGGCTAGAACTTGACCGTAGGCAAGTACATATTGCCAACCGAAGGAACAACCTTGGATCTTGCTTTGATTCTAAGTATAACTTAATTTTATCATTTGATCGATTTTTTTTTTGTAACACTTAGAACTTGTCTCATTGATGATCTTGTTTCCCTTGGATTGGATTTGCCCTTGGAGTCCGAGAACAGCAAGTTGGAGAATGTAAATTTGGCCTGAGAATACATAAAAAAAGTACGCAGGAAACCCTTTTCGCATAAGCAAAGTTCTAGTGACCGCACTTGTGTGTGTTTCACAATTTTTTTAGAAAATACGACAAGATATGTTAAGTACTCTGGGCACACTTTTCTACTCCTACGTACTTTTTGTACTAAGGCAATTCCTTCAAAAGTACGCCAATCCTACTTGGCGCACTTTTCAATGGGTCTACAAGTCATCAAGAATGTATGCCACTGCTTAAAATTCAAGTTGGCGCACTTTGTTGATATTGCAGAGTTGGAGCACTTTGGTGAACTTTCCTTACCGGCGCACTTTGTCGCTTCTGAAAAATGGCGCACTATGTGGCATTCTCTAGAGACGGCGTACTTTGTAGCCATTCATAATTATTTAATGACTAAGCAAAGATTTCTGACCATTCTCGAGAATTGTGTTCTCGACTGCTGTGCCATATCTTGGAACTTGTGTTTTATCCTTTAGTAGACCTTCATGCGCTTGTTTGTGGGCCAAACCTCACTACTGGCATACTTGATGAAAGTGCGCCAAAGTCATAGCTTGGTTACTTTCATTTGTGCGCCAATGATAGATTTATGCACCAAGCTCCTGGCTCGTGCACTTCTATCATTGTACGCCAAGATCCTAGAAGTGCGCTTTAGTATGATTGTGCGCCATCTTTGTTCGGACCACTTTTGTATCAAAGTGCGTCAGAACTACCTGGATTAGTAATTTGTGTACCAAATCTATTTTTGGTCATTTGTGCGTCAATACCCGTTTGTGCGTCAATGGTGGTTTTTAACTCATTGTGTGCGGATATTATTTTCTTGCATGATTTTATGTACCAACCCTGAATTGTTAATTTATGCACATGTATGTCAGTATTCTCTTTAACATGCTCAACTCTTGATGATTCCCTGGTTCTCTTTTGTCCCGTTATTTTAGTTAATCCTGGTTATTTCCTGAGCATGACATTCTTGATATTGATCTTGATTTTCTGACATGATCTAGTGATTGTACATTATAAATGAACTCCTAAATCTTGACATGGAATTGATTATACTGATAATCCTGATACTGTACTAATAACCCTGATACTCCTGATCCTAAAACTCCTGAT
Source organism: Iris macrosiphon (assembly GCA_036927795.1). NCBI lineage: Eukaryota > Viridiplantae > Streptophyta > Magnoliopsida > Asparagales > Iridaceae > Iris > Iris macrosiphon. The sequence goes on from JAYESA010000005.1 coordinate 59,494,127, forward strand.
AGTGGCTCGACGTAGTGCATTATCCTGATACTCATGATCCTGATAATCCTGATAGTGGCTCAACGTAGCGCACTCCTGACTTGAGAGTTCATGTAACTGTCCTGATCAAGGCTATTAGTAGCATATGTACTGCATGACCTGTATCCTCGTGATTGATTTTGATTTGAGGGGGAAATAAAATCTGTTAACCTATATTGAAAAACGTTAGCGACGTCATAATGCAACGTCGCTAAACGTCGCTGATTTTATAATATTTAGCAACGCATGCAAAATGACGTTGATACACGTCGCTACAATAAAAAAAATAACGACGTCCTGCGACATCTGGCGACATCTTATTCCGTAATATTATTTGTAGTCGCTGATCGCCGCGGACAGTTGCTAAAAGCAACGTCCTACGACGTTATAATATAACGTCGCTAAATTCATAAAATATAGCGACGTCATAACTAAACGTCGCTAATTGGACATATTTTGGTAGTGGTTGGAAGGATATTACTAGAGCAGGGTCTTCTTCATTGAGTTTGTGGTTTTAAAATATGGATAATTGGTAACAAATTTTTACATAATTTATATGTGCTTGGTATGCCAATGTTGAAACACAATCAACAACATGGCTTGGTTAGTGTATTTAGGGTAAGGATTAACTACAACTTACAACCTAAGGCCATCGCCTATGGGAGTTTCTATCTTCCCTATTTTTCTGGAAGAAATTCTTGTAAAAAAAAAAAAATTCAACCATGATTTCTATAACAATTTTCATCCTATGTGGTGGTGATTCAGGATAAAAAAAAATTATGACGGATTTTTACATAGAAACTCTGATAGAAATTCTCCATATCTCTCATAACAATTAATATTAGGCCATACAACATTAAATTAATTATTTTATTTTTTTGTCACAGGATAGAAATGGATAACCATTGAAAATTATTTTTTTTTGTTGGTACAAATTTTATGAGAAAACTCTGCCAACTAGGATAGAATTAAGATACAAGGTCAAGTAGGATAGAAACTCAATTTCAAAAATTTCTATTGGAGACGGCCTAAGAGGCCTGGTTACGCATTGTTGTCGCCCAAAATGCAAAAAAATAACTTCTAATTGTTTCAAAAATGGAATAGCGAATGAAGTAAGTAAAAAAAAATAAAAAAAATTATCTAATAGCTTTGGATACAGCTTTAGAAAAAATAAATGAGCAAATAAAAGGCAATATAAACAATACCAAACCTTGTCCAAGTCTTCCTTTCCATCCTAAATGCAAAGTATTCATGCAAGTAATTTGGCAGAAATGACTTGGTTAATATATTTTGGGCAAAGATCAACTATAACTAACCTCAAGTAGTCCTCCCATTTTAAAAATATAAATGAGTTAAATAACTAAATTAATATTGTCGTAAAAGGAAAGACAAACTTAATGTTTTGTATAAAAAAAAAAAAAAAAAGTTAAAAATTGTTTCAGGCATTAAAGATAAGTCCTTTATCGAAATTATTATTCTTTCCTTAGCCTTTCTTATATTGCACATTTGAATCAAATATGAAGTAAGGAAAAAAAGTAGTAACAGATGTCTATGACATAATAAATGAACTATTAACAAAAAACTACAGGAATCGAACTCAACGAGTTCTTGTGATCAGTAAGAAAATGTATAACTTTTCTGACTAGACGAACGATCTCGAAATCAAATCGTGAAACAGATATAGAACAGTGGGTCCATATGATATACAACACAACGTGTACAAAATTTCGAATGTATCATCGGGTATCGCAAAAAAAATATATATATAGTAAAAGAAGTAAAAGTTTGTGTAGAAATCAGTAGAATAATGTACCAATAAAATGGTAATTATCAGAGGAAGACCATATATTTAAAGAGAGTCGGACACTAAGGATATATAAAGAGAATGAACGTGGCTTAGATTCTTAAAGAGAAGATCAATATAACTTCATTAATTCAGTCCATCCAAAATATTGTAAAGAATATTAAGAAAGAACGGAGAATTCATGATGCATCAAGGAAAAGTCCACTCACTAACCCAACTGACCTAAAATATATGATATTTAAACATATAGCGTAATAAAATACTTATGTCCGAGAGTGATATCTACTTAATGTTCAACTAGTTACTTTCACGTCAATGACGTAAAAATAATTTTTAATAATATTATTAAAAAATTAAATAAAAATTTAAATTATGTTAGAATATTTTAAATATGATTTGAATATATTTTAATTATAATTTATTATAAATATATTTTTATAATATTGGATATTAGTTTAGTTAGATAATATTATTTAGTTAATTTAAATATTGAATATATTTTAGGATTTATAGTTAGAAGAATTTTAGGTTTTTAATTTTTGTTCAAATACGTGAGGAGAGAACTATGATAGTTAAAAAAAATTCTAATTTTTTTAAAATTAATTAGTGATGATATACATATGGCTCATTTTTGAACCGTTTCTAAGCCGTATTATAATAATAGAGATTTAAAATTAAAATAAATGACACTATGACTTATTATTGCATAATTTAAGAAAGAAATTACCTTTAAATCAATAGAGTTGAAAGGAAAATGATTCAGATTTACATAGTGACCTCAAAAATATCTCATTCAATATAATATTTTTCTTTATTTCATTATATATAGTTTTCCTATCAAAATGACCATATGTTAATAATAATAAAAATTAAGTGAGAACTATAAATTAAATAATAACTTCATACTTAATCATCTCTCAAAAGTTTTCTCAATCGTGTAAAACCTTGTTCCAGGACGGAAACAAAAATTCAAGATAGAGTGGGCTATAGTAGGCTAAGGTGAACTAGTTGTATGCTGATTCATATATATATATATATATATATATATATATATATATATAAAAGGACGGACTAAAAGGTCGCATCACAATACTTGGTATTTGGGACCTTCATGGGGTTTGTAATCCGAACACGAAGTGATTGCCGTCTTACCAGAGAATGTAGTCTAAGATGGCTTGGAATGCCAGTAATCTTCATATAGATAAGACGACATGCTAACTTACGTCTTTTGCAGGACGGTAAATATTCACCTTGCCTTTTGCCAGAGTGAGTGCATCGGTTGTGGTAAGAAGTCACTGATAAGTGACGCGGTTTAGTATGTTTCCTGTTTTTACTTACGCAATTAAGTATAACATACTTACATGATTACAATGCTTACAAGTTTTTCTGCTTCAATATATGCCATGAATATGAACTGTAACCAATCTAGTTCAATATAGCAAGATCACTTAATAACTATATGCTTCACATGATTACTTAGTGTCGGTGTAGGCGAGTGGGCTACCTCACTCACTAGTGCATTTTCAAGTGTGTTGATACTCAACTCCCTAGGTACGGAGATTCGCATGAACGTACCAATGTGTTGGAAACTCGTATTGGCGACATGAAGATGTTCGACCGGGATGTCTGCATGGATATAGAAGACATGATGTTTGGAACGACAAAATCCTCTGTTGTGAGCAAGAGAGATAATGAGTGTTGTATGCCAATGTGGTATATTCAATGGGCTATTGAGAGCAATTGGTAATCTGCTGCAATTATCAATACAAGAGATTTGTTTCGTATATTCTGTGTGACTACCTTATGACTCTATTTCTTCCGCTGCAATATACCATTTACTGTTTTATCTTCTTGTCTTATACAAGTATAATTTAGACTTGTATCGCATCACATCCAGTGACCTCCTTTCGGTTTTGCGGAACCTGGATGTGACAGTACGCATCTGTCGGTGTAATGGTTCGGGATCACATGCATTATTGGGACGATACCCAACTCGTATTTTTTAATTAAGTCAAAAATATTTAAGTAGCTTACTTTGAGCTTCAGGACGACCGATCCAATTTAACATGAAGGAAGAAGAGTTTAACAAGATCAAGGAACATCATTTCTCACAAAATTCTAAGCAGTAATTGTGGGTTAATTTTATAAGAAATCGACAAATTGTTTAACCCTAATTAGCCAAGTTTCTACAAGTTATAACAATCAAGAGGGTAGTCTAGTGAAATGTTACTCACACACACAAGTATTAGCTAGGCTTCAAACAATGCAAACCAATCTAAGAAAAAATATTCTACGATAAACTATATAAAATATAATAGTATAAATATGAAAAGTAAGAAAGTAAGATTAAAAGGTAAAGTCCATATAAATCCTAAAGCTATATTTTTTTGATCCGATAAGAAATAAGAATTAGAAAACTTTGTGAACTATATGCCTAGGAACGATGTGATAAAACACCACTGGACTACTCACATTTTATGATGAATAAATAAGTTAAATATATGGTCACTACACAGAGAACATGATTTTGATCCGAAAACTGTTTGCAAAGAATATTAAATTTTGAAATATATATATATATATATATATATATATATTAAATTTTATGGAACGTGATTGTAGTTTTTCGGGACCAGCTGGCCATACCCCTGAAACCGACTAAAGTATAGCCCCAAAATAGTAGGAGACACAAAAATCATGATTTGGAAGAAAACGAAACCTTACGAACAAACACACAATTATTACAAACTTGGTCCAAATCTGATGATGAAGAAATAAAAGTTTTTTCAATCATACGAAAATGATTGAAATGGTATTGGTAGATCGTTTCATGCTCACATGTATCTCATGCAACAATATCATGGAACTCATGTCCCACTCCACACCCCAAGGGCAAACATGTCATTACACATCCACACTCTTCTGGAGTAAAGTTCGTTACTTGGGATATATGGAGAAAAGCAGTAAACTGAGCTTTTCTCCAGTTGGTTGTGTGCTTTTTCTTCTTCTTCTTCTTCTTCTTCACCTCCAAATAGAGGAAAGAACAAGAAAAGAGGAGGACCAACGAACCCAAAAAATTCCAATCCCAATCATCAAAAGTTTCCATTTTGGGAGCTCCCCTGTGGTCAAGTTGTGATCTTGGTGGAGAAATCGAGATGGGCAGGAGAGATCAGAGGTTTTTTGCTGCTTTTTCTATGGTGGAGTGAGAGTGTGATATTGGAAAGGAAGTTATGAGCTTCAACAGGAGCAGGGAGGTGTCTTCTAGGAGCATGGTGTCCAAGAAATGGGCCTTCTTGCTCTGTATTGGAAGCTTCTGTGCTGGCCTCCTCTTCACAAATAGGTGACCAAAAAAAAAAAAAAAAATCCAAATATGTGACTTTTTTGGCTATGAGTAATCAATTTTTTGTTTTGTTGGAAATTTTTGAGTAGCGGGTATTGATTTGATTTTGGAAATTTATTGGTTTTTGGTTAATTTCAATCTTTTATTTTCAACATTTTGATGCGTCAAAGTATAGCTTTTTGTTATTAAGATCTATGATGATATGGGTGTAACTTGGGTTTTGCTTCAAGTTATTGGGTTTGTGATTTTCCTTGGACTAATTTGCACTTAGCTGCCTTTTACTTCCACACTTTTTCAAGTTGCTATCATGGAAAATTTATATGTGCAATCTCCTACCACGAATTTACCAGACCTTCCACTTAAGTTCTTAACTGACCTACATTTGGACTTCTCCCCCTAAAAATACAAGAATGTAACAATTGCGTCACCGGAACAAAGAAAAATTAATCAATGGTAGCAAAATGCACACGAAAGAAGTATGGGGTAGCAAGCTGCAAAGGTTATCCAAGTGCAATTAGCCTTTCTTGGAATTAATGGAGAAGGTGAATAAAACTAACTTATTAATTGACCTATTGTGAATATCTAGGAAGAATGGATCATGAATCATGATGCCTAATCTCACATAGTTGGGACATGACTTAGGGGGACATGGTCATGGTAACTGATTATTGAGTTGTTTACCTTCATTCTAGCCCCAAATGACCTCTGAGGTTCTCTTACATATACACAGAAACAAAAGGAAAGATAGTGGTTGTGTGGATTGCTATTTGGATTCTAGTGTCCATTTGAAAGGAATAATTTGTTTACATTTGTCCTTGACTACCTAAACTTTATCATGCCAAGCCTTGGAAAGATGCAGTGGTTGTGTGGATTGCTATTTGGATTCTAGTGTCCATTTGAAAGGAGCAGTATGTTTACATTTGTCCTTGACTACCTTAACTTTATCATGCCAAGCCTTGCAGTTCACTAATGTGACATATGTAGAAATAAAATTTTCTTTTGCTAGAGATACTATAAACAAGGACAAGTTCAAGGAATATAAAGTTGAAGTATCTTCAATTTTAGTCATGATTGATCAGATTTTCAGAATGGGTAAAAAGATTTCACAAGGATGCCTTTTCTTAGTTCTAAGTCGTGTTTTGTTGAAATTAGTTTATAATTTTATTGATTGTCTCATTGGCATTATATAGCTTTACAGTCATTAATACAATGATTTCAATCATTATGACAATAATCTCATAATGGAATATCCTGTGACATATTCTGGCATCCCAAATATGTCCTCAGGATATTCCCATATGCTTATACTATACTTAAATATGACACCCAACATACCATATCAACACTCTCCCTCAAGATGGGTGAAAGATATTCACTAAGCCCATCTTGTCACATCCTCTAATCATGCTCACTGAGGCGAGTCCCTTGGTTAGTCCATCTGCTACTTGATCCCTGGTTGGAACATGGCCAAGCTCCAGTAATCCTCTATCCAACTTCTCTTTGATGAAGAATCTATCAATCTCGATGTGTTTGGTCCTGTCATACTGTACTGGATTGTTGGCGATACTAATAGCTGACTGATTGTCACACCACAGCTTCATCTTGGCCCCTTGATCCAGCTTCAGCTCCACCAGCATATTCTTTCACCATAGCAGCTCTGCAACTCCCAAGGCCATAGCTCTATACTCTGCTTCAGCTGTCGATCTGGCCACCACAGACTGCTTCTTACTCCTCCAGGAGACCAAGTTACCTCCTACAAATATGCAATATCCCGAGATAGACCTCCTGTCATCAGCACAACTAGCCCAGTCAGAATCACAGTAGCCCTCGATGCTCACGTGATTGTTCTTCCTGAATATTAGTCCCTTCCCGGGAGCACCTTTCAAGTACCTCAGAATCTGGTACACTGCATCCATATGACCCTTCCGTGGGTCATGCATGTAGCGGCTCACCATACTTACTGCAAAGCAGATATCAGGACGTGTGTGGCTCAAATAGATCAACTTGCCAACCAGTCTCTGGTATCTGTCCCGATCAACTGGTTCTCCAGCCTCAGCATCAATCTTGAACCTCTGATCTATTGGTGTCGCAGCAGGTTTGCACCCCAACATCCCAGTTTCTGTGAAAAGGTCCAGTGCATACTTCCTTTGAGAGAGAACAATCCCCTCTGCTTCTCGAGCAATCTCAATCCCAAGGAAGTACCGAAGATGGCCGAGATCCTTCACCTCGAATTCCTTGCCAAGCTTTCCTTTGAGTTGGGCGATCTCCTGCTCATCATCTCCTGTGATAATCATATCGTCCACGTACACCGCAAGCATGGTGATGTGGCCTCCACTCCGACGGAAGAACACAGTATGATCAGCATTGATCTGCTGATATCCCATCCCTATCATCGCCCTTCTGAATCTGTCAAACCACGCTCGAGGAGACTGCTTCAGTCCATAGAGGGACTTCTTCAACCTGCAGACCTTGCCTACTGTCTGATTGGTGCCAAATCCTGGTGGTATCTCCATGTACACCTCCTCCACTAGATCTCCGTGAAGAAACGCATTCTTCACATCCAGTTGGTGTAGCTTCCATCCACCATTCGCTGCCAGAGAAATCAGAATGTAGCTTCCATCTCCGTGAAGAAACGCATTCTTCACTGTCTGATTGTAGCGATCAACCTGTCCATCTGGGTTCTGCTTCACGGTAAAGACCCATTTGCATCCAACTGCTCTCTTCCCCTCTGGCAGTCTCACAAGCTCCCAAGTGTGGTTCTTCTCCAGAGCTCCCAACTCCTCGTGCATTGCCGCTTTCCACTTTGGATCGTTCTTGGCAACCTGCCAATTGTTAGGTACAGTAATACTATCCAAAGATGCTATAAATGCTCCATGAAAAAAAGGAATATGGTCATAAGAAACAAACTGAGCAATATCCCAACCATATCTGTTTGGAGGATTTCCTGCATTGCTGCGAGTGGTCTTCCGTACAGATAGTGGTGTGGGAGGAGTAGTAGTAGGAGGAATGATATCTTATGAAGGAGGGGGTATCACCTGAAGGGGGGTTGGTGTCGGTGCCTCGGGAGTTGGGACGAACGCAGGCAAGGGACTTGGCACTGGCACTGTCGGTACTGGTCCTGCAGTTTGCTTCTCTCTCCTGCTGTAGGTAAGTAACTCTCCCTGAGCCGTAGGCCTAACACCTTCACCTTCTTGTCCCTTCTCCGTGCCTCCATGCCAAACTTCTAAATCGGTTACCACCAAGTTCTCCATCTCCCCCTCTCGCCTAATACTGGCAGTATTAGGCGTGTTGTGTGAAGTTCCGTCCTGGCGGTAGTATGGCTCATGCTCCCGAAAGTGGACATCCATACTGACAAACTTCTTCTTCTCTACTGGACTCCAGCACACATACCCCTTTTGGGTCGCCGAGTAGCCTACGAAGATGCATTTGACCGCTCTAGGATCAAGTTTTCCAACTGATGGCCTGTTGTCCTTCATAAAACACACACACCCAAACACCTTCAGTGGGAGTATCCCACTATTATTGCCTTGCAATACCTCACATGGGGACTTCCATCCGAGGACCTTCGAGGGCATCCTGTTGATGAGTTGAGCTGCTGTCAACATTGCATGCCCCCACAGACTCTGTGGGACATTCATGTCGATCATCATACTTCTTGCGACCTCCAGAAGGTGTCTGTTTTTCCTTTCTGCAACTCCATTTTGTGCTGGTGTGTATGCACAGGTGGTCTGATGCTGTATTCCGTGTGCTGACAAGTATTCTGCAAGCGTCCTGTTGGTATACTCTGTTCTATTGTCAGACCTCAGTACCTTCACAACTGCTTTGTACTGAGTCTGGACATGCTTATGGAAATCCCGAAAACAAGCAGGTACATCACTCTTATTTTTCATCAAATATAACCAGGTAACACGAGAGGCACACTCAATGAAAGAAACAAAGCATTTAAGTTGGAGGATTATAGAACTAATGGACAAGAGACTGACTGGAAAGGATGGAGCATGTAAAACATTGGATAATCTTACTGAACCTGTACAATTAACAGTACCCTTACCGACCACTGGCTGAAAAGTGCCATCAGCTGTCTGAATGCTGTCTGCTGATGCTAGGTGAGTGTAGGAAGAAAACTCACTAGCATTCCCCGTCACATGCCGAGATGCTCCCGAGTCGATAATCCAGTCTGATGATTTAAGGGAAGAGATAGACGCAAGGGCAAGTGATTCGTCAGTACCTTCTGATGGATGGGCATACATGGCAGCGTTGCCCCTAACAAAGAATGAGGTGGACGCCTCCTCTGTTCTACTCCTCATGTCTCCCAGTGCCTGGTCCTCCACAGTAAAGGTGCCATCAGCTTCTCCGTTCCCTTCTGATATCAGGAGGTTTGTCCGATAACCTCCTCGGCCGCCTCGTCTATCCCCTCGACCACGACCACGTCCTCTATTATATCCTCGTCCGCCGAACGGTCCTCGTCCACCACCTGAATCTCCCTCCCTAGGTGGTTTGGTACAAGCATACCGATGATGACCCATCTTTCCACAGTTGTAGCACTTCCGGTTATGCTGCCAGGGCTCTTCCTTAGATCTTGTGTTACCTGAGCTGGTGATCTCTAGTGCTGACTTTGCTTCGGAGGGACCACCTGTCCCGGCTTGCAGCCTGATGCGTGTCTCCTCCTGGATCATGGCTGAGATAGCCTCCTCAAGGCTAGGGATCTTTGGTTGGGCTAGAAGTAGGGCCGTCCTCTGTACGAAAGCTGCAGTCAGCCCTTTGAGGAACTTCATCGTCCTCTCCTGCAGACACACCTGTCTCTCCTTACACTTAGGGTCCCCGCAGCTCGCCCGATCTGAGGAGTGATCAGACGCTCCAACTCCGTGGCATACTCCTGCACCGTCTTCTCTCCCTGTACGGTGTCATCAATCTTTCCCTTTATCTGGAAGACCCGTAAGTTGTTCTCCACACCATCATAGGTCCTTCTCAACTTCTCCCACACATCTTTCACCATCTCAATACCGTCTACTGTGGCGGCAATAGACTGGACTAAGGAGTTGAGAAGCCAGATGTAGATCACCATATGAGTGGACTTCCACTCATCGCGTCCTGTCGAGCCCTCGTCCGGTTCTGTCGTCTCGCCCGTCAGGAACCCCTCCATGTTTTTTCCTGCGAGGGTTCTTCTCACCCGTCGTGACCAACTCAGATAGGTGGCTGGTCCATCTAATTTCAGATCGATGGAGGGAAGCTTCAACTCCGGCGACGTTCGTGTCGTGTTCTCACCAGCCGACATCGTCAACAACTTCATCAACGTCGCCACCTATGCAGAATTTAGCTTCTTGATGATCTCCTCCATCGATGCGTCGTCTATCCAGTCACGTCACGTCCGCTCCACGACTCACGCTTGTCTTCGTCGTCCGCTCCTAGATCCGAACATGTCCCCCCCCCCTTTTCAGATCTAGGCATCCCTATTAGGCGTTGTCTCGTGCTGGTGCGAAGGAGGCGGCAGCACGCATGTCACAACCGCCATCTTAGCAGCAGCAGTCGCAGCAGCCGCAGCAGCAGTAGTAGCCGCAGCAGTAGCGGGACGGGACAGCAACAGCGAAGGGCGGCCTGGGAAGGGCGGAGAAGAGGAGAGGAGGGAAAAAAGAGGGGGGGCGTGGAAGAGTTCGGTGGAGGAGATCTAGGAAATCCTCCTGTGGGTTTGTGGAAGCTTGGTGACGGCTAGGGTTTGTGGAAACTTGGCTCTGATACCATGTTGAAATTAGTTTATAATTTTATTGATTGTCTCATTGGCATTATATAGCCTTACAGTCATTAATACAATGATTTCAATCATTATGACAATAATCTCATAATGGAATATCCTGTGACATATTCTGGCATCCCAAATATGTCCTCAGGATATTCCCATATGCTTATACTATACTTAAATATGACACCCAACATACCATATCAACATGTTTTGAAGGCCCAAAACTAGAGTTTTATGATTGTGGAACGTATTAAGCAGCAAATCTGGATACCTAGCTTGATTTGGATTGACCATCTTGGATTTTGTCCGTGGGTTATCGATCAAGTACAATTTAGGCAGGTTAGGTTTGGTTACTCAACAGTCAAAACCTTGTAAATTATTGCGTTAGCGCTCCCTGGTTGGGATCAGGCTTCTGTTTAGACTGGTCTTGGCAGCAGTTTTTTCACTTTAGTGACATCAGTTCATGATAAAGAAGCTTATGCTGGTTGTTGTCAAAGCACCAGGTATTCTTTTATACTTCTCTCAAGAAGGCACTCTCTGTTTGGTGAAAACTTACTAGAGTTTTATCAGGGTTTATGCACAAGCGCTCTATTACCAATTTTGCAATTCCTTTCAAGCAACAAGAAGATAACTCATTCCAGTGTGCTTGATCTGCCAATTGAACATTTATTGCTTCAGCATTAGTTGCTTGCACAATTTTCTTAAGAAATATGATCATTGACTTCTTTTATGGTGTTAAATAATTATTTCCTCAATATATACATCTCTAGTTAGTTGGTACAATTTAAGGTGTGCGTGTTTGTCATGTTAATTCTTGGAATTGGCAGCAGAATGTGGACAATACCTGAAGCAAAAGACATTGTCAGGACAACTGGAATTGAAGAAGAGAAGATGAAGCTAGTTGAGAGCGATTGTAATATAAAACCTGTAAGCATCCTTTAGCAGTTTTAAGTTTGTTTGTCAATTGAAACATGGTTTGTTTTGAATTATGGAACATGATATGTTTATGCTGAGACTACAGAGCATTACAGAAGATATTCAAAAGTTGATTCATTGGCCATACAATTCTTGCCAGTTTGTTGCTTTGACTGGAGATTGTATTATAATGTCTCATAGAACATTTTGGGTTTATCTGTTAGATAAGTGAAAGACAAGAGCCTAAGGAGATTATAGGTGAAGTTTCAAAGAATCATCATGCAGTACAGTAAGTTTTATCGAATTAACTAAATGTACTCGTAATTTATTTCAGTGGAATGATCTATTCAATGGCCAAATGTTATTATATCCAGGACTCTAGACAAAACTATATCAAAATTAGAAATGGAACTGGCAGCTGCACGGGCCACTCAAGAATCTATACTTGATGGTTCTCCATTATCGGAAAATGCCAAGAACAGTGAATCAAGAGGAAGACGCAAATATTTAATGGTTGTCGGAATAAATACTGCTTTCAGCAGTCGTAAGCGAAGAGACTCAGTTCGTTCTACCTGGCTGCCTCAAGGTTGGCAATTCACACTTTGACCTGTTCTTATTATTACCTAACTTTTTGTATCGCTATCTTGGATTTAATTTTACGTATTGTGTACCGAAAATAGGTGAAAAGAGAAAGAAGCTCGAGGAAGAGAAGGGTATCATCATCCGGTTTGTCATTGGACACAGGTACACATCAATGCTTCTACTTGTTACAAATAGAAATTGATTTCACATTTTGAGCTGATCTCCATCTACCTGTTTCTCTTGGTGGACTATGTTCTAGTTGCATGTTTTTATGTACGTGTAATATATGTCATTGGTCAAGAACAAGGAAAGTGCATGTGAATACAGATTTTGATTCTTTCTAGATTCAATTGTACATGCTTAAATAAATTTCACCTTCATGACTAATTTGGAGAAGGGTAGTCATGGCTTAAAAAAATTATACTAGAACTTTCTTTCAGTAGAATAATGAGGTTACCTCGAGAAGATGGTAGGCATTAGTAGTATTTCACATTATAGGTAATCCACTATGTAAAGTGTAAGGGGCCAACAACAGGTTTACCGGTTGGGATCCAAGGTGAAGTGCAAGGGAGATTTGGTACTTGGATACCAAGTTAGAGATCAAACCAAATATTTATTTAATTATTTAGATTTTCTAGGGATATATTAGTCTTTTCATTGCAATCCTACAAGTTATGAGATCGTTTCTACTTGATACCAGTTTATCTGCATCTTTTATGTGATTACACTTTTAACTTGTGTGTGAAAAATTGTATTCTATATGAGATCGTTTCTACTTTAAGATGATTAGAGTGACTTGTTGACTAGATGCCAGTTCCCTAGGTAGCACAGATATGCCATATCCGTGTCGGAAACTGTTTTAGTTCCTGCCACCGCACAAAAATTCTAGAGCTTGCAGTGAGGGTTAAAGGTATATTATTCTAGCATGCCCCCGAAGGTCTCGAAGGTGCACTTGAGCAGAGAGTTGAATTCACCCTGCGGTATAATTTGAAATCAGTTTGATGCATGCCAGAGTATGCAAACCTGGTTTTCCTGATACCAAGTTAAAGTCACCCGCCATCATACCAAAATTCGAGTTGTAGGGATCAAGGGTTATATATTTATATTATTCTAACAGACATGTCTCAATCATGACAATGATACTCCAAAATACACCACCACATCTCAAAATCAATGTTATGTCATCACCTTTTTATGTTCCAGTTATACTCTTCTTCCACAAAAAATCAATGAATGAGTCCTAATTATTTAAGATTTACACAGTGCTACTTCAGGTGGGATTCTGGACAGAGCAATTGAAGCTGAAGATAGAAAGCATGGTGACTTCATGATACTGGTAATAGAAAATTCGTTCCTTTTTCTTCTCCATACTAGACTATCTATAAACGAACGCATCCCGTCCCTAGATGGTAGCTTGAAGCCCAAACACTTGCTCAACTATACAGTTTCATCTGCTTTCATTAGTGTCTTTTTACTGAAAACCGGTATGCTCAGGAATATGCCATAATTTTCCTCTCGGTACCAGACTATCTACAAACAGATGCATCTTGTCGTATGAAATGTAGATGGTAACCTGAATCCAGAACTGCATGCTCAGTTATACACTTGCATCGGCTTTTGTTAGTGTCATTGTACCCGAAACCTCTATATGCCTCCATCAGCCACAGATTGTTTTGTTATTTCTGGAAGGACTACAGTTACTGTCAGTCACAGTTGCGCCTTTGGTTTTGCAGGATCATGTCGAAGGATACCTTGAGTTATCAGCTAAGACAAAAATATACTTCGCTACTGCTGTTTCTCTGTGGGATGCAGAGTTCTACATTAAGGTTGATGATGATGTACATGTAAACATAGGTATATAACTTCTTCAAATACCCGTTCCTTACAACTCTCTCCTCTCTCTTTTTTTTGACATGTTAACTAATCCCCCAGTCGCTCTATACTTCAAGTCTAATTGTTAGAGATATTCATGATTGTCTTGTCTTGAATATGGAAATAGCTTTTCAATTGAATTTCTTCTTACTGGTTCATTTGATATTGTGTTAAAATCCTAAATGTCCTACTTTTGTTTGTTTTAGCAACACTTGGATCTACTTTAGCTACGCATCGTTCAAAGCCTAGGGTGTATATTGGATGCATGAAGTCCGGTCCTGTCCTGGCTCAAAAGTAAGAATTCCTAGATGAATGGTATGTGTTTATTAATAATAGGTAAAAGTTATTACTTGTAGTTCTTATCATGTTGCTTTGTAATCGGACAGGGGAGTTAGATATCATGAACCTGAGTATTGGAAATTTGGGGAAGAAGGAAACAAGTATTTCCGGCATGCTACTGGTCAGTTATATGCAATTTCAAAAGATCTGGCAACTTACATTTCCATGAACCAGTAAGCCAACTTCAGCATTTACTTGGTTTTTGTTGCTATTTCAGATGATATGATATGGTTATTGGCGGTGGCAGTGTTAATTAAATGGAAGAATTTCTGTTTGCGGTAACACTTTTTTAACTTTTAATTTTAATTTTTCTGTTTAGGCATGTGCTACATAGGTATGCAAATGAGGATGTTTCTTTGGGAGCTTGGTTCATTGGGTTAGATGTGCATCATATTGATGACCGTAAACTATGTTGTGGTACCCCGCCTGGTATGTTCTATTCCTTGGTAAAATATTTTGGAAGTCAAAAATCAAACAATCATATATATATATATATATATATATATATATATATATATATATATATATATATAATCATCATCGTCCAAACCTTCTCCCATCAACATAGGATCAACTATGGAGCATAAAAAACTCTATACAAGATTGGACAGTTTTATGACCGAATGTCGACCTGACGTCAACTTTTTATGTTAGTGCCAAATTCGTAGCCGAGGTAGTTATAAGCATGAGTGGGACATGCCATAAAACCTAGATGACCAGTTGGCAGATAGCACCTATCTTTTGGATTGCAGTTTAAACTCATGCAACCAAAAAACACCCTTCAAGTTTCCTTATATTATAAAGAGTCTAGACGAAGATATAACATGATACAATTTGCTATAGGGAATAGCAAAGGAATAGTTGTTTATTACATTTTGGTCTTGATAGACTATTTATACAACCATATGTTATTTTCATTTCTCAAAGAGGAAAAAAAAAATCTCGTCTTTGTTTGCATAACATTTTGTTCTGTTTTCTACAGTAAAATCCTGTATGATTAGAAATATGTTTTAAGTAAGGGTAAACAAAGCTTTCCTGAGTAATGAAAGAATGCAATAGCTATTAAAGTACTGACACCAATAGAACTGTGGAGTTGTGACCCCTAATAGTTGATGGATATCATTACAACACTCTCCCGCAGGTCTAATATCTTTTTTTCTGTGTCAAAAGCATGGACTCATGCAGCATTTTCTCTTTTAATCCACTTCAAATATGAGCGCACTCGCAACTTGAATCTGCATTGATCAAATTCCACATTTTTAAAACCCTGATACTACACAAAAACTCTCTTGGGAACGCGATGTGACCCGAATCAAAGTTGACCCAAAAGGTGCAATATTGGACTGGATCCATATGTCTTAAAAGGGAATTTTCATGTAAGACATGAATCAATTCCAATTATCTACACCTCATCATCCTACTGCCTATCCGATGTGAAACTAAATTATCAACTCCATTGTCACCACTTTTGAGCGCTCAAACCGGAAACGAGATACAATCCAACAAACTCCACCATTACTCACAACTTGACCGGACCCAGATATTAGGGGATGGTTGGATTTGGTCCAGTGAAACTCAACCTTAGGTCATATATGGGCTTGGGGTTTGAGCAACAATTTGTGTAGGTTGGATTCCTCGACCCCCTCAAGCTGCAGTGTACTTCAAATACAAGATTAGCCTAGGTTGAAACCAGGATAAACCTTAGTATCATGAATGGACTTAGACTTTGAACTCTTAGATCACGTTCAGGGTGAAAATCTTCTGATTGATAGAGATACCTAAGGGGCGGCGAAATGAATTTTTTTTCGTTTGGGTGTTAGAAGTGAGAAATCTAAAGTTTGATGTTTGGTTAGTTGTTGAAGCGAGTGAAAAGTGTCAGTTTTTGTTGAAATGACATGAATAATAAATTTTAATTTGTTTAAAGTAGAGAGAAAGACGTCTCCAACCAAACAAACGTGTGAAATGGGAATGTAAATTTTTCACTTCTGCACTCCACTTCGGAGAAAAAAACTAATTCGATTTCAAAACTTTGATTTCGTAGCAAAACAAGATTTACCATTCATGTCAAATCATAGTAAATCTTCCAACCAAACTAGATTTGGCCACTACCATGCTCCAAATCCGCGAACCAAACAACCACTAAGAGAAAAAAAAAAAAAAAAAAAAAAAAAAAAAAAAAAAAAAACCATATTACTTGCCATGCTTTGTCTACTGTAGGTACTGATGATATTCCTGCTTATCCTTCAAACGGAAGTCTAAAAACATGCTTCTTTTTCTGCAGATTGTGAATGGAAAGCGCAGGCGGGCAACCTCTGTGTTGCTTCCTTTGACTGGAGCTGCAGTGGCATCTGCAAGTCTGCAGAAAAGATCAAAGAGGTTCACCGCCGCTGCGGCGAAGGCGAGAAAACTCTCTGGAACGCAGTCTTCTGACGGCCTACTTGACAGGCACTCAAGACTGTACATTCTGTATGTAGAGATGGACAAAGTTTATGCAATTGAGCTGGAAGAGAATTATAAATACAGTTCAACTTCTTCCAAGGAAGGGGTCTCCCTCCAATTTTATGGGGAAGATCCATGAAAATAGGGAGGGGAAATGGAGGGTGGTACAGTATGGGAGAGAGAGAGAGAGGAGAGGCTTCTGGCCTTCCTCCTACATTTTTTTGAACTGCAACGGATGGCCATTTTGTAACTAGACAAATTATGTATGGCTACCGGTAAAGTAATAAGTGCTATTTTCAAACATGACCCATGGTGACGCTGGAATTTAAGAGTATTCACATATCTTACTGGTTGCAGCAATGTCCAATGTATATATGTATGCATATAATTTTACTGTTATTATATTTTCAGTGGAGTCAGTTGATCCCACTTAATTTCTGCTAGGTCCGTTCTTGATTGTTTTTTTATGCACTTTCCTGAACGTTGAGACAGAAAGTGAGTACATGGCGTGACGAAGTTTCCCAATGCTGGTCATAACGTGTGTGAGCTTATCAGGGTTCGCCTCTATGGCCCACCCCCTTAGCATTCATAAACTCGATGATTTTTTCTGCCAGCATGCCAAAGGCATACTTGTCAGGGTTAAGTTTCCTTTTGTACATGTGTAGGACGGATAGACTTCTTTCAAGTTTTTAGGATGGTCCTTCGATCGAGTGGATTATGTGAGGAGGTCGTCGACACATGTTTCGACATTCCGGGCGATCTGATCTCAGGCTATAATATTGACCAGGAGTTGATATGTTTGTTACTTCTGTGTTCTCCAAGCAAAAGGGTATCACTTGATAACAATGAATTTTGCTCGGGGTGATGAATGATGTGTCCTTTTCGTCGTTCTGGTCCATCATAATTTGGTTGTAGCTAGAGTATGCTTCCATGAAGTACATGCATGACATGGAGAAATTATTCGGTTAATTGGGCTCACCATGAGTCTTGATTAATTTTCCTCCACTTGATTGATGAATTGGAGATTTGAGGATGGTGAGGAGAATCAAGGTTGCCACTACATGGACTCACTCATCAAGTGAAAGGGAATCAATGCTCATAGAGAGTCTGGCTCACTGAATAATTTCTCCATGACATGATGAGTGAGTCCATGTAGTGGCAACCTTGATTCTCCTCACCATCCATGTACATAAATATTTTGTCATGGAGAATCCGGCTCACAGAATAATCCGGCTCATAGAGAATCCTCTATTTTTTTACCAACGTGCCAATCTTCAACAGTAGATAACTATATTTTGGGCACACGTTGTGGAGATCTGTGTAGTCGCTGTACATACATTATTTGCCATTGACGTTATTCACTATAATTACATTGGCTAGCCATCTCGTGTATCGGACCTCTCGAATGAATTTTTCTTTGAGTAGCTTGTCCACCTAGGTCTAGATAGTCTCTTGTCTCTCTAGCACAAATGCGCTTCTTCTACATGACTCGCTTGTAGCATCGAACTATCTTTAGTTCATGCCTTGCTACGAAACTGTTGGTTGTGGCATGGTACCACGGAATGTTTGGCACCAATTGGTCGCCAACCAAAAAATCAAATGGATAGTTGGATACAGAATTGTTGGTTGTGGCATAGTGCCACGAAATATTTGGCACCAATGGGACGTTAATCGAAAAATCGAATGGATAGTTGGATATCACAAGTATGAACATTTGTATGAGTAGAGATATACATTATTTTATTTATGTTTATGTACCATTAATATATTTTGTAGTTAAATTGTTCACGCATTTTGATGGTCATAGACAACTTGTGCACAAGATTTGGCTTTCCTCGAATGGTCAACGATCTCTGAGACCGATTCATCCTAGGAAAAAATTATGTGGAAAGTGCTTTCATACGGGGTATTACGGGAGCTTCAGTGGGGCTAGCCATCCGAACTGGAAGGACATGTCGCATTACGGGTAATTCGGGACTTTTAGTGAGGCTCGTTAGCTGCATTAGAAGGATTCGCCGTCTTAATAGGAAATGGTCCATGATGGCTTGTGGTGCTAGTGACCATCATATAGTTAGACTGCATGTTAATGTCAATCTGTTTGCAGGCATATCTGGTTGTTTGCAGGGACAAACTTACTACAAATTTATATTTTATGAAGGATAACAATTGATGCAACGACACACTTATGACAAATTTATACATTGTTTGTAGAGAAGGATGGTAGTCTTGGTTAATATTTACTTTGTCAAGTGATACATTTATGTTTATATATGCATGCTTATGAATTGTCAATTGATCCTAAGACAAGAATAGAAAGACCACTTAATAAGTTTACCTGTTTTCACATGATTACCATGTTGGTTTTAGGAGGAGACCACTCACCAGTTCATTCTCCAATGTGCTGACCCCATCCTCCACAAGTACATGAAGCCTTTGTAACTATCACTTTCCACCATAAGAATATTTTGGTAATTTTGCTTGTTATTAAAACTTTTATATATTATTTTATATTAGTGATTGCCTAGAATTATATTAGTGTTATTTAGTGGCTAGCCAATTAGAATTTGTAAGTGTTAGTTAGTGCTAATTATTGTTAGTCATGACTTTAGTAATTAGAATTAATTAAGTTTAGCTGTCATGAAGAGAATATTCCTCTTAGTTGTATAGATTTCTTCCTTTAGTTAATTAGATTACATTCATGACAAGTAGAAATGGGCAAACTTGACATGACCAAACCTTACTATAAGTGATAAGTTCAATTTAGGGCTCATCCATTCATTTTCTTTCACTCATTAGCTTCATTTTCTCCAAAGCTTCTTCCTTCCCAAGCAAACCTAATTTTCTATCAATTTTACTCAAAATTCCAAATTCCACTCATTCTCACCATCATTAAGGCCTAGAGCATTGGAGAGCACAAGGTGATCCATAGGAAAGGAGCTTGCTAGGAGATCATGTCTGACTCATCCCTTCCGTGTCCAAATTCGAAATATTCCAAAGAGGCTACCAAAACACTATGTAATTCTCTCAATTTTATCAAATTCATGGTTAGGAACACCCATTGGTCATATAGGAACTTTTTCATGGTTAGATTTGACTTTCCAATGGTAGATCTAGGCACTAGGTGCCCTCAATTAGGTAGATCAAAGTTGGTGTCATAATTATGGGGCTCAATTTGGGAAAAATCCTAATTATGTCTATTGAGTGTGTGTATTATGTCCTAATGAGGACTATTGATATTTATTTAATGGTGTGAATGTGTTCTTGTGTCCAAAATTGGACACGTAGAGTCCGTATCATGCTACGCCATGATACGTATATGTGGAATTGGTAAATTGGGTGTATACATGTGTTCTTTTGTCTAAAGCAGCCCAAATTTGTCATAGTATTCAGCCTCATTTTTAGAAGGTATAGCAAATTAGAAATGCCATAACTCCTAAATTGGGATTTCGATTAATCTTCCATTTTTTTAAAAGAACCGTATTAATAGGCCAAATTCGTTCTGAAACTTTCTGTAAAATAGTTTGAGCATCAGGTATCCGAAAGACGAACGCGTTTCGATATTTTTGCGATTCTGGGAGCTTTCGGACACGAAAATATGATCCGTTTGAAGTTTCAGAAATTTAATATGAAGATCTACGACATACTTTAATCCTAGAATTTATTGAATAGGTCTAATAGGCGCAGTATTGGTTACAAGTAAAAAATTGACTATACAACATAGGCATTTTGTGTATCCTATGAGCCTAGGTAGTATGGATATCAAGTGAGTGTAGGTATCATAGGTTGCCAAGCATATATATATATATATATATAAGTGCTAGGTAACGGGTGTTAGTTAGTGTGCATGTTAGTGTTGATACAAGTTGTTATCAAGTGAGCCAAGTATAGGTAAGTTATGTGTCAAGGTTTTAGAGTTTGGTGCAAGGTACTAGTATGATACTTGGATACCATGAGGATATTGGTATCATGACATTCAAGTATCATGAGTGAGGGTAAGTGAGTATTGGGGCTTGAGTAATGTATCCAATTTGGTATCAAGTATTAGTATTAGAGTTAGTTGGGTAAGTATCTAGGAGGATAAGATATTGGTCAAGATACTAAGATATTGGGTATTAGAACTAGATAATGGATAATATTAAGATATCAAGTGCCAAGAATAGGTTGAGTATCTTGGATGTAAGATAAGTGTAGGTTATGGTCATGTGTTAGTATCTTGGGGGTTGGTATCATATGATACCTAATATGGTACCGTGGTACCATGTACAAACACGTGTGATATGTGTAGGATAAATTAGAGTGTGGTATCCTAGGATGTATCAAGGTATTTAGAATAACAAGACACCAAAATATTAGAATTAATATGAGGTAATACTAGGATACTAAGGTAAGATTGTGATACTAGGTATTGGATTAAGATACCATATTAAGGGTAGTGTCTAGCTTGGGTAATAGGTTAGGTACCAAGGTATGAGTTAAGGTATTGGGTATTGGTCAAGGTAATGGTATTACCTAAGGTATTAGTCTAGAAACTAGGATACGAGATAATATGTTAAGGTATTGGTTAAGGTAATTAGGTAATACTAAGGTAATAGCTAGGTAATGAGGTAATACTAAGATATTGACTAGGTATTAAGTGTTAGACTAAGTTATTGTATATATTAGTATATCTATATAGTATATATGATATTATTATATCATAGTTAACTAGTATGACTTTAAAACTTGTAAACACCCTGATTTTTTTAGAATTAAATTTTAAATTTTAATTATTGGTATTATGTAATTACTGAGATAAAGGGAGAATTTTCTGTATTTTTAGCTAATCATAATAAATATATATTCATTGATTGATATTTATGTGTATTTAATTAATTATAAATATTGCACATAAAATATATTTTGGGTGTATAACTATTATTAGAATATTTTATATTTTTCCTGGGATTTATTTGGGCTTCCAACCTATTTTTAATTGCCATATATATATATATATATATATATATATATATATATATATATATATATATATATATATATATATATATATATTAATTATTAGACCTAAACCAAACCCGAACCTAGACCCGAACCCATACCCTAAACCTGGATACCCATACCCGCACCCCTCCGCTCAGAAACTGACCCCGCTATAGTAACCCCCTAACCCCCTCCGTTCCCTCCTGAAACCCCCCTTCACACCCCTATATAAATATCACCACGAGCAGACCACCCCACCAGTCACCCTTCTCCAGACGAGGACCATATCCACCGCCGACCGACGCCATCCACCGCCGCCGAGCGCCATACGCCGCCGGAAGCAGAGCCAGAAATCGCGAACAGCAGAGTGACGTACCCTTCTTCTCACCCATGTTTATCCCTACACAGTAAACCTAACAGTGAACTGTCAACTCCTATGTGAAGACCAAATGACCCCCATGAACCCTGTGTAAATAGTTTAGTTTATTGTGTCCTGTGTCGATCGTAAATTGTGACACAAAACAGGAAAAAAACTGACTTAATTTTAAGATTAGAAACTGTTCCAACCTCCAATGTTCGTGTCTAATTTTCTTTCAACCTAGTTAATATTTTAAAATTCTACTTGAACAGTAATTTAGACAACATAACCTAGTTTTAATTCCTTTAAACACTTTCTTTTAATTTGATGTATGCTGTAATTTATTTGCTGTCGAAATACGTCAAAAATTTAATTTTTTAAACCCAATTTTTTTGGATGCCGGGTACGACCTGCCAAACGAGGAGACATTGTCGTGTGAAGATTTCACCAAAAGGCGCATATCATCAATGCGGATGTGTGAGATTTCACGAAACTTGATTTGGATGTGCGTGCACACCGGAATCAACGCGTATCCATCGAAAAGTACCGTATCGGCCTATTCTGACACTAGTCATAACTTCGTGTGTGCTTGTCGTTTCGCAATAAAACTTACGCCATCGGATTCACAGTGTTCCGCTGGTCCTGTGACCCAAGTTTGGTTCGTTTCTAAGAACGTTGACGAAACACCGTTTCGCGGGCCCCACGGTTTTACTTGACGGGTAATTTCGTAACTGGCTCATCGGAATCCAGTTCTTGATGTTCCATTGAGTTCGTATTATCGTTCTGGACTTGTAGACACCAAGTTTGTTGAATTTGGAGAACTTTATCTCTGGCACATTTTTTGGTGCGAAGTGGGTCACATGTGACCCCGCTTTAATCCAAAACTGTCAATTATGCCCCTGTGTCCAAATTGGACTTATGGGTAGTCAATCATAGCTATTTTAAGTATTCTAAAAATAATGGTGATGTTTGTTTCAGCATCCGGAGGCGTACTTGGAGATTCCACTTTTACAGGAGCAAATGACAGAGTTCAGAACCCAGACAAGTATACCTTGCCAAACCTGCAGAGATCCTGCAGAGATCCTATTATATATATACTTTTGAGATGTACCTATTCAACCTAGGACCTTGAGACGTTGCTTTGCGCCCGAACAAGATACGGGTGTCGACGCCGTACGCGGGGTCGTGTAACGTCACTAGAGAGTTGATTCTACGATCCTATATTTTTCGTGCTTGCTTTACCAAGTACGCAATACCGTAGGACACTTGACACTATTTCATGTAACATGATCTTTCTTGAGTTATTCATGGTGATTCTGTATAGGCTTACAGGATTCGTGATATGAGACTTGTATATATTGAGATATCATTATGACTCGTTGTACTAGCTAGAGGTCATGATCTTGCGTGTTATGGACATGAGATATTGTGGACATGAGACGTGATGTTACATTGGGTGGGGAGAGACACATAGGCTACATGATGATTATATATATACTATACTACTGGAATACATTATACTACTTGCTGCTATGGGCTCCTCGACACTGAGCTTGTAGTGGTCTCAGCCTGAGTACTAGTGATGCTCTTATTTATATTTCACATAGCTGGTTACATAGCTTGCCCTGAGGATCTATTTTATTTACTGTATTTTATTTGGCTTGAGTGTTTATTGTACCTTGCTATGTCCCATGAGGACCTGGATCCAGATTATGTTCCCAGGTACATCAGAGGAGGATTACCTCGACGTATATGGGACATGAGCTGACGCTGGAGCAGTATTGACACCAGAGGACGAGATTGTGCCAGAGGATTTCTCCTAAGTATTCAATTACTTACTCAGTTATCTATACTTATTATTATTTTATATCTGACTCATGGACATATGTATTGTTGTTATTCTTTTCTCTTGTTTTGACGGGTTGTTCCCCGAGACACTACTTATTTGGACTTGATGATGGACTATATTTTGTTTTCTATTATCTTGATTAGTCTATCATATTGAATTATATTTACTTTCTATGGATGAGACTAGAATTTTACTGTGATAGATAGTGTAGACTTGTATTTATATTGTTACAGCTTAAGTGCACTCTAACGAGTCCATTAAATTAGGTTTGCCCATTAGAGTTGTGCTGCTGGCTACTGCCATGTGGCTAGTCCCTCGGTATTTTGGGATTGGGGTATGACAAAACCTATTTTTGCCAAGGTATTGACCCTAGAACTAAGGTATTGACTAATAGTTAAGGTATTTGAGATACGGGCTAAAGTATTAGGTAAATGTGTGATACGGGTTAAGATACCGTAATACGGGGTATGGTAAATAGCTATAGGCTAAGATATTGCTAGAAATTATAGGTAGAAGTATATATTAGGGTAATATATGCTAGTAACATATTAGTATAGCCTAAAAACCTAGTATTGCCTAGTATGAACTAGTTTGACCTAGTTAGCACCTAAAAACCTAATAGTGACTTGTTAAGACCTAGTATAACTTTATAAACCTTGTAAATATATAAAATCAACCTAGAAACTAAAAAATGACCTAGTTTGACTGTGTTGACCTAGATTTAACCTAGTTTGACTATGTCTAGACTTTAGGATTTGGACTTGTGGATGTATTATGACTCTTATTTCCTCTCTTTTATTCCATATCGTGCTTTCATCCTCCTTTAGTTTTATATTGTGATTGAGTATTGTTTACCATTATCATATACCATATTGTTCCTCCGTTTGGAGTTGAGATAACATTGACAGGTATATTATATATATTGTATGAGATGTTTAGATAGTATGGTTGACCTAGCTAGCGTTCTACCGCCGATGCCGCGGCGTAGGCTGTGCGTTGTTCACCGCTCCTACCCCTATTCCGGGTGCAGATCATGATAATTGGTTAAGGTAATGAGGTAATACTAAGGTAATAGCTAGGTAATAAGGTAATACTAAGATATTATCTAGGTATTAAGTGTTAGACTAAGTTATTGTATATATTAGTATATCTATATAGTATATATGATATTATTATATCATAGCTAACTTGTATGACTTTAAAACCTAGTTTAGCCAAAGTATTGACCCTAGAACTAAGGTATTGACTAATAGTTAAGGTATTTGAGATACGGACTAAAGTATTAGGTAAATGTGTGATACGGGTTAAGATACCGTGATACGGGGTAAGGTAAATAGCTATAGGCCAAGGTATTGCTAGAAATTATAGGTAGAAGTATATATTAGGGTAATATATGCTAGTAACTTATTTGTATAGCCTAGAAATCTAGTATTGGCCTAGCATTGACTAGTTTGATCTAGTTAGAACTAAAAATCAAATAGTTTGTTAAAATCTAGTATAACTTTATAAACCTTGTAAATAGGTAAATTAACCTAGAAACTAGAAAATGACCTAGTTTGACTGTATTGGCCTAGATTTGACCTAGTTTGACTATTATGACCTAGATTTAACCTAGTTTGACTATTATGACCTAGATTTAACCAAGAAACCTAGTTTTGTAAATTTATTGTTGACTTCAAAATACTATTTGACCTTGATACATCATATATAAGTCACTTGGACTCCAGTTCAGACACTATTTGATATTCATTGCTCCGGACCTCAGGCGAGTATATTCTCTGATAGTTTCTATTTATGATATCTTCTATGTTTCTTGTATCTAGTGTAGATATCCTTGACTTCTTGACATATGGATACACGGATTGGTATTTCATGATCCCGTCATGAGATTTATTCCTGGTGGTTCTTGGTGTATCATGTGCAAACCTTATTGTTCTTGTACTTGTATGGACACTGATTTATGGGGGAGGGGGGTAGCTAAATTCTGAGAGAATCTCGTATCGTAACGTGCCATAGTTTGATCCACTATACCAGTCGTGGACGGAGAGTATTAGTGTAGATATGTGATCATACCCCCGTAGTTACTATTTTTCTGTATAGTGTTAATTATATACCGCATATATGATTAACCAGGCCATGATTCCTGAATAAGTTCCCAAGCCGATCACATGTTGAAGCTAGTACTCACTCACTTAGTTAGTTGTATTTTTGACTCTTATATATGATGCTCATCTCTCTTGTATGTATTTCTTACATTATTTATTCCTGTATATTTTCTTCCATACTTTATTTATCTTGTATATTCTCTCTATTTACTGCTACATAGTCTTTATCATTTATTGGAACTGCTGTTAGAGACGTATTTTGCTCCAATCTTGATTGGATAACATTTTTCAGTGATTGTTGTGCTCTACATTCTGGGATTTTAGAGTGATGTTATAGACATGTCTGCTCTTACACTATGGACCTTGAGGTGATAATTATAGAGATATAGGCTAGTGCTTTTTATTCTATATTATTTCTAGTTTCTTTCCTTTAGAATGTTATTTGGTTTATCTTTTTTAGTTATTTTTCCTTTAGATTATGGTGATTGGGTATATGATAGAACTAGTTGTATTATTAAGATTGGTAGCTAGATATTGAAGACATAGACAATATTCTACCATCGATGCTGCAGCCTAGGCTGGACGTACCCACATACTCGTGCTCGATCATGCCGGTACGGGTCGTGACAACCTTAGATGTGCTGAGGTGTTGGAGCTTGTTTGACAACTTGAAGTTGTTCGGCTGGAGATGTTATCGTTTGTATATAAATGATAGTGTATAGAACATCGTTGATTGTAACAGTTTCTCGGGTTATAAACCTTATGGCATCGTTCATCGTAATAAGATCCATTGTTTGCTTTGCCGCTAAGAGTCGTTGTAATTCTTCTATAAGGTTATCAATAAAGAGAATTATTTTTCATATATCGGTCGTGATTGTTCTTGCCTTGTACAAGTGATATTTAGTCTTGTATGACATCACGTCCAACAATGACTTTCGGTTCTACGAAAATGGGATATAACACTTATAAGGGCCCAAGACACTACGTGTTGTTCTTTCAAATCGTATTTCAGTTACTAAAAGGTGTTATTTACTTTTAATAAAATTACATGATGTATGGAAACTTATCATTTGATTTATTTCATAATTTTAACTCATGTTGGAATATTTTAGCTCGTTAGCAAGAATCTCAGTTTTTTTATGCTATTCATGATTAATGTTTACTAAAGTTATTTTCATACATTCAATCTTCTGCTTATTCCAATGTGACAACCTTGGTATTGAAATATTGTGCCTAAATACCTTATAGAAGTACAACTTATACATGTATGGCATTACGACTAGTTGGACTCAATTCTTAAAAATTGACACATGACATGCTTCAACCGTCTCAGCCTTCTTCTTCCTATTGAAATATCTGTTATGCTGCACATCATGATTCTTATGATGGATATTTACATTCGTAGAAACTGTGACCTCATCCATTGCACCTCAATGATCCCAACATCAAGTTTGAGTTTCTCATTAATATCGTCAAACTTCTTAAATATCTGCTGAATAGGTTATAAGCTACTTCAGGCTACTATATGAAACAGAAAGAAAGAGGGGGGAAGAGAGAGAGAGAGAGAGATAATATCTTGAACCTTTTTCTTATTAGAGACTGTTTGCCATAAACAAAAGTTGTATATAAACTTTTATTACAAACTTGAACAAAAATCCTATACAAGAATCTAAGTACAAAATTCTTGGAAAATAGTAGCTATAGAAATCTGATTTACGATCGATCACTTTACTCCTTGGACTACCGTAGACATAAAAAAAAAAATTCAAACTCTCGATCGTTTAGACTTTGACAACAAGAACGCTCTGGCAACTAGTACACAAGACTCATGTCCTTTGGAATGACACTGATTCCATATTTATAACCATTCAGCAATTTGAACTGTTACTTTGAACACACGCTTACAAACTGAGCAATTTACACCGTGTTTGCTATTTGTATGCGCGTATGTGGATAACTACCACCCACGTTGTGTTGAGTGCGTACATAAATCAAGGTCGGTTCACACGTGGCTTCCTATTCGAGGAAGACTTCGGTCGTGGTGCCAACTGCTTGTATATTTCCTCTCACTGTCAGATAGAAATAAATAAGTATGCGTACATTTCCTCCTTTGATACGCGTACACTCCTTCTTGAACAAAGAAATATGAAGAGGCGCACCCTTTCTATGTTTGTTAGGCTGCCACATAATTCTTTTTCTCGAGAGAAGAATAAAGGGTTATAAATACCCTGACATCATTGATATGATTGCCTCGAATTCCACAAGATTCATCAACTGTTGTGTACTTTCTCCAATGAAATAAAAGACACTTCTGCGTACTTTTGTTGGAAAGACACTTGTGTACGTTTTTCCTAAGGAAAGACAGAATGTGTAAACTTTCTGCTCCTATGAAGAATGTAATAAATGTTCCCGTCATGTGGCATTTTCTCGATCAGAGTATGGAGATCTTGGCATTAAATAAATATGATCTCCTCGAATTCTATGAGATTCATCAGTCGTCGGACATGTTCTCCAATGAAAGTAAAGACTTGCATACTTTATGTTGGAAAAAAAGATAATTGGTGTATACTTTTGTTGGAGAAACGCTTCTGCGTACTTTTACTAAGGAGGGGCAGGCCTCGTACCTTTTCCATACTTCCACATAGGAGTAATTATTACTCTTTTGTCAGAAGATTTGATTGCCTCGACTGTCGTTCCTCGCACATTGTGCAAGGGATGTCAGCTGTCAATCTGGTCATTAATGATGAACGGCTTGGTTGAAAATGTACGCACGTTCATCTGAACTTGTTTAATGAAAAAGTATGCATCCTAGTCTCTTTCATTCGATATGAGAAGAAAAGTATGCCTCAGCTTCAACTTTTTAGGAAAGTACGCTTGCTTCTAAAACTCTATGCTTTTGTACACGTATTTTCTATGCTTCTATGGAGACGGTAGATCTAGCAATTGCCAAATCTTGTTTCATGGACGACAAGAATCTCATGTCTCTCTAAATCATGGTTCAGTTTCATCTCGTATGAATCGAACTTCAGAGATAGTACATGTAGTTTGGTAGCAGAGGTTTGCTAGAACCTCGACCAAATCTCATTATAGTGTTACTTGGAAAAACTCATGAGTTAAGCCATCTTACATCATTGCCAACATAGTGAAGTGAGCAGACCGGTCCTTCGTGCACCACTTTTGGAATGTTTTGGCGTTGGCGTCGTGCCACTGTTGGGTCGTAGTATCCTGATATAGCTTAACCATTTCTTGATGTATAATGCCATGGTTTTCTTTCTTATTTAGTGTCACGACCCGCACTCGCTTTTCGGGTAGGAATACGTGGTCAAGCCCAGCCTACGCCACAGTATTGACGGTAGAACATTGTACTATAAGCCACATGTATAATCTATAACTCACAATATCTATTTATCTCCACACTATACTCAATCACAGGCACTAGTTTAAATAAAAACACCAAGATAATAATGAAATAACAGTCTCGATGCGGGTCCAAGAAGTCTCCCTAAAACTAAATATCCAAAGTACAATATTTAAAATACTTTAAAAAAATTGTCGGAGAACAATCCGGTCCAAAATAACTAACAGAATCAACTACTCTACTAAACTACTCCATTTCAGACGGTATCTGAGCTGCTAACTCTCCCTGATCCTCCGGAAGGGCAAGATCAGGCTCTATTATGTCGCTAGCATATTGTCCATAATGTGTATGGATTTTATCCTCATCGTAATCACCTAAAATATGGTTATCCAGTCAGGAAAGGAATGAATACATCACAGTAAAAATAGTTCCAACACATGGTAGAAGCTATAAGACAATAAATAGTAAAGAATATATGATAGCAACAAAACTAAAATTTCAATAAGGCAACTAGAATAACTAAATGCTAAAGTCCTGTCATGGCAAAGATGTAGTACAATAACTCCAAGCAACAAAAAAATAACTGTAATGTATGGAAGAAAAGATAGGAACAACTACTCTATGTGATTTGAAATACCTTGTTGACATGTGAACGACTAAGGGGTAAAATTCGGCAAACCACACGTGTCGTGCATGGATGCTATTATTCTAGTAAGACCATGGGATGGAAAGGGTAGTTCACACGTCCACTAAGTATTCTTCCTCCCCACGAGTACAACATGGATTCTGAACCAGTCAAGAAGAAATAACAATAATCCAGAAAAGTCACGTATCTCATAATAAGAATCCATCATACTAATCCGTGTAACAAGTATCAAGAATCAAATAATCAATACTAAGCATGCATTATAGAGACTATCAAGCACTGAAAGTAATCAAGGAAATATACTCGCCTGTGGTCCTTAGCTACGGTTGGATCAGGTCCCAATTCAGAGTCCAAATCCTACGTATGATATATTACCATGTCAAGTGATGTCATGCCCCAATCCCATAATACGTAGGACTAGGAATACGTAACACGCCCAGCCGTATGTATACGAACTCCAATATATGGAAATCATATACACACGTACGCTGTAAATGAATATGCAATCCACCAGTGGTAATATACTGTCACTCAAGTCATACATAATCTATATCTCATCCATAGCACAAATAATCAGTAGGAATAAAGAGCTGATTAATAACTAGATATCAAGTCTGATAATCCGGTGGAAACAAATCCACTACAAACGACTATACTGAAGTAGAACAAAATCTCTAAACAGTGGAATTAATCACAGCTATTCTGAGGGTAAGACCTCCCCAGTATGGTAAGTAGAGTTGGGTCCAAGTCCGTACTCTTGTGGATACTCCTGCTCGTCCATATCTGGAAAGGGACCAGGTCCTCAGAGGGACATAACAAGATACATAATAACATGCCAATAAGTACTGAAATAAACATCCAATGGGTCACCTAACCGTCTAATTGAAATATAGTTTGAGGACAACTTTGTGCGTATGGAAAGTGTAGGCTAGACATATGCTGACGTAATTCACCAATTGTGACAACTGGCTAGTATATGCCACATATGCCGTCATAGGAGGGCCTCAGTAATAACTTCCATCTCCGAAGAGCATGGCATCAGTATAGTATATCGTCCATATCACCCCGAAGAGTGTGGCATCCATAGTAAATAAAGTGTGGGGTATCCCATACGCATACTAGTAGTCTTCCCCGCCCAATTCTCTAAGCATGTCACATCCATGACACGATTTGGTTCATAATCTATCGTTAGTACAATAGGCTATGTCCCTGAACCATTAATAACTGCAGAGTCTTCTAACATACAAAGTTTCTATCAGCAGTTATCCCTAACGCACGGCTCATACGTACAGGAGGCCAACCCGGTACGTAGTCCAGAATCTATATGAGACTCACAACTCGTGTAACAACTGTGTCACGTCCAATGAACCTACTGATGCTACATGATACTGGGGTGGTCTCATAAAGTAGGTCCAAAATCTACATAAATAAATATCTATATAAGCCGAAATAAATATGCATGCATCAGTTGGAATGTAAATAATCAGTTCAATGGCAAGGTATACTTGCCGAGCAAAGTTCTGTAGAGTGCAACGTCCAATATTGTGTTTATGTTTGTTATAAGAAGAAGTAGGATTAGTTTGAGAGAGTTGTAATATATATAGGGTCAAGAGGCGGTGGACATCACTTAATGGTTAAGAAACTACTGCTGCTGCTGTTGCTCTTTCATTGGTTTAGGTTTCGGCTGAGGGTTGTTT
The DNA here is from genome assembly GCA_036927795.1 of Iris macrosiphon. Taxonomy (NCBI): domain Eukaryota; kingdom Viridiplantae; phylum Streptophyta; class Magnoliopsida; order Asparagales; family Iridaceae; genus Iris; species Iris macrosiphon. The sequence goes on from JAYESA010000005.1 coordinate 59,526,163, forward strand.
AGTAATAACATAGAGATAAGAGGCGGTGGAAGTGAGGCGGTGGGTTTGTTTTATGTGCGGTGTAGGAATTTAAGCGGTGGGGTTGAGTTTACGCGAGGTATAATAAGAAGCAGTGGAGTTCTATTTTATGCGCGAAGTTGAGTTGCTTTACGCCTGGGGTTCAAACTTTACGCGCGAAGAAGGAAACAAAAGAGAAGTTGGTTTGCTACTGCTGCTACTGCTGCTGCTGTTTATTCCTTACTTTATGCGGGTTTGGGTGCAAGCGGGTAGTGGATTTGGATTTCGGTTTGATATCCAATATCCAATAGGAATTGTATATATATATACACATATCTATTCACAGAAAATTCTAAGAATTATATTGGTGCATACGGTTGAGCTAGCAACTGTCCAACGTGTCTCCTACATGGAATAAATTAGAAAAAATTCATAATGACTCCATAAGTCTTCTAAATGTTCAAACACCTCGAATAAAACTAAATAAAATCTATTTCCTTTATTTAGCTCATAACTATAAAAATAATTAATAATAGACGAATACGGTTTTCAGGATTAGGGTTCTTACATTCTACCCAACTTATAAAAATTTTGTCCTCGAAATTAAAATAGGGTAGGGTCTCTCTATCTAATCTCCCTTGATCACCATTTAAAAGAATTCACCTCATGTTTAATAATGCAATGTCTACCCAATTTATAATTTATCCATCTATCACTTAATGCTATTATTTCTCGAATCATTTAATCATGTTATTAAATCCTCAAAGATTACACAATTATATCACCTAGGATGTACTTTTAATTACAGGAAGTAATCATCAAATAATGTGATTGGCCTATGGGGTGTCTTTAGTACTAACTATATATCATACTTATACCAAGCACGAGGTTTCGTCTTTCCAAAGTAAGGAAGGGCGGAAAACAATAATAACGATTTTAAGGGGGAGGTAATAAATTAGAAGTATAGGGATCGAGGCGTTTAATGAATTTCAAAAGGAATTGTCAAGGCAGTTGTTGATTGAAATTTATTTTGGTAATTCTCATTCACATGCCCGTATCGGTACAGTTATGTAACTGATACGATATGTTCAGACATATCTAGAGGGCAAGTATATTCGTCTACTAATCACTACATATCTCAATCCACGTAAAGTAGTTATACCAAGGGTGAACCAAGCGCACTAAGGTTAGCTAGACCTTAATACATTGATTCTGAAATGTATTAATGTATGCATCCATTAATACATATATCATGAACAAGCTTGATAAAAGACTAAGCTTTGCAAAACTAGGCTATAGAATAGCAGCATAAGTCAAGGTAGTATATAAAATATAAGTGCGCTAGATCATGATGAAAGAAGGTACAAAATAATTCAAGTCACAAAGAGATAAGACTCTACAGTCTCTATAGTTGTCATACAAATCCCTTGTCTAAGTTGCTAGTTGACCCAAGAGGGTACGGGCCTCTAATTTCTATGATCTGAATAAACACTATCTTCTTATACTAGCGTATAGTTTAAATGTCATTCAACTATACTTTACTAAAGAGTCAAGAGGACTATGTGATACTAGGTTGTGAGGCATACTACCCAACTTATAAAATCTCGTCCTTAAAATTAAAACTAAATCATGGTAGAAAGTCAAGGATGGTATAAGATATAAATTAACAAAGTAAATTTATACCTTGGTCAATGAATAGGTTCGAAAAATATTGGTGCATGTCATCCTCATGTTGCCAAGTTGATTCTCCTGGTCTATTTATCTGCTGAGCTGGCTTCGGTGCTGGAAGTGCTAGCTCCTGTACTGACGATGAAAGTGTCGATGCTTGTTGCATAGGACAATCTCTTACCAAATGCTATCCGGAACGACACCTTATACATTATCCTAGGTGAAGTTGACAGTCCCTCCTAATATGTCCGCGTCTCCTACAATAATGGCAGCGAGGTTTTTCTGGGATCTTGTACGGTCTGGCTCTGTGTTGATACTGTTGTTGTTCCAAAGGATGTCTGATAGGTCCTCCTTGCTGTGTCCTTATTGGTCCTGGATGTGTCTTTTTACCCGTTATCCATATGTCTGCAGATAGCTGCGATGCCTCTAATACTTTCTGGGTGTGAGGGATCCAGTTGGTAGTTTCCTCTGGGCTCTCAATGCCTTGGTACGACTTTGGACCCATCTGTATAAAGTTTGTTACTGAACCAGCCCTAGCTCGGGGTACTGGAGCTAGTGTTTGAGTTGGTACAGTAATCTTTGCAGCCATCCTTTCAATTGCTGCAAGAATTTCTTGCCTTTGCTCGGCTGCCTGTTGCCTCTGTTCCTGCATCATCATCTGGAAGAATTAGAACAGTTGTGTCTGGCCATCCTGTGGTGTTGATGAGACTGAAAGGTTCCCATTAGGTGGAACGGGAAGATCAGATGGAACTGGATTTTGAATCTGTCCATCTGGTCCCGGAAGTCTAGGAGTTAAGGTCTCTCCTTGAGTCTGACCATTGACTCCAGAAGTTGTGTCACTCTCTGTGACAGTACATCCCTTCTGCATATCCATCTCTCTGTAGGTGATGTATAACGATTTAGAAGAGGTACATGAATCAAACATGATGCAAGCATTAGATAGAAATGTAGAAGTATGAAATATATTGGGGATTTGTCCGCGTAATTTTCCAGTCAAAATCCCTAACGTACATAAAATCCTTTTCCTGCGTAAACAGGGCTTCTAGATAGTTAGCGTAAAACAGAGATTCAAAGTGGTCAGCGTAAAGCAGAGGAACATAAAGTAAGGATTCAGAACTATCCGCGTAAAATAGAGATTCAAGACTGTCGGCGTAACACACAGTTCAAGGAAGTTTGGCGTAAAGTCTGTCGGTGTAAAGTTTTAGTAAAAGATCTGTGCATAAAAATCTAACATACGTTGTGGCATAAGGTTTGTACGAGGAACTCATCATGAGTTGGTCAGTCAAATCGGTGAACCTGACATCTGACGAAAATACTGCACGATAATCGAGAGGACGGCCATGATGATGATTTTGCACAGAGACCCAGGTTGTCGTTTAGTAACATATTTGATACAAGTCATTTTTATACATGGAGTCTCTGAGTACGCTACCTACAGAAATGGGTTTTATGCTAAAAAATAAAACAAAATCATGTGCCACGTCAAAAGGCTGTTTTTTGTATAGGGCTCGAGGCATATCTCTGCATTTAATGCACGAGATTTGGTCAAGGCTGGGAAAGCGAAAACTTATGGCAAATATGCTCACATCACCATCCTTATATTTTACGCCTAATCAGCTGCTCTACGCTGGTTATCTATTAACAAGTTTACGCTGGGGTAGTTTACCTACATGACTTGCATGACGTCATATAGATTGAGAAGACTAAGGAAACGTAGTTTAGCAGTTGTCATAACCGCAGCGTAAAGTAGACAATCTTCTGCATAGTTTGGCTTTTACACCAACAAATTGGTTACTCTACATAAAATAGAGGTCCCTGGTCTCAGCGTAAAGGATTCTTGGCATAAAATTTAAGGAAGAATGAGATTTTAGTCAAGTGTGGATGAGATCCTTATACTCTATTCCTATACGCAGGCTTGTTCGGTACAGTTACGTAACCGAGACAATATATTCTTGACCTGCATGGGCCACAACTAAAAACATGTCACGCCCCAGTCCCAAAATATGTAGTACTATGAATACGTAACACGCCCAGCCGTATGTATACGAACTCCAATATATGGAAATCATATACACACGTACGCTGTAAATGAATATGCAATCCACCAGTGGTAATATACTGTCACTCAAGTCATACAGAATCTATATCTCATCCATAACACAAATAATTAATAGGAATAAAGAGCTGAATAATAACTAGATATCAAGGATAAGTATCAAGTCTGATAGTCCGGTGGAAACAAATCCACTACAAATGACTATACTGAAGTAGAACAAAATCTCTAAACAGTGGAATTAATCACAGCTATTCTGAGGGTAAGACCTCCCCAGTCTGGTAAGTAGAGTTGGGTCCAGGTCCGTACTCCTGTGGATACTCCTGCTCGTCCATATCTGGAAATGGACCAGGTCCTCAGAGGGACATAACAAGATACATAATAACATGCCAATAAGTACTAAAATAAACATCTAATGGGTCGCCTAACCGTCTAAGTAAAATGCAGTTTGAGGACAACTTTGTGTGTATGGAAAGTATAGGCTAGACATATGCTGACGTAATTCACCAATTGTGACAACTAGCTAGTATATGCCATATATGCCCCCATAGGAGGGCGCTCAGTAATAACGTCCATTTCCGAAAAGCATGGCATCAGTATAGTATATCGTCCATATCACCCCGAAGAGTGTGGCATCCGTAGTAAATAAAGTGTGGGGTGTCCCATACGCCTACTAGTAGTCTTCCCCGCCCAATACTCTAAGCATGTCACATCTATGACACGATTTGGTTCATAATCTATCGTTAGTACAATAGGCTATGTCCCTGAACCATTAATAACTGCAGAGTCTTCTAACATACAAAGTTTCTATCAGTAGTTATCCCTAACGCACGGCTCATACGTACAGGAGGCCAACCCGGTACGTAGTCCGAAATCTATATGAGACTCACAACTCGTGTAACAACTGTTTCATGGCCAATGAACCTACTGATGTTACATGATACTGTGGTGGTCTCATAAAGTAGGTCCAAAACCTACATAAATAAACATCTATATAAGCCGAAATAAATATGCATGCATCAGTTGGAATATAAATAATCAGTTCAATGGCAAGGTATACTTGCCGAGCAAAGTTCTGTAGAGTGCAACGTCTAATATTGTGTTTATGTTTGTTATAAGAAGAAGTGGGATTAGTTTGAGAGAGTTGTAATATATATAGGGTCAAGAGGCGGTGGACATCACTTAATGGTTAAGAAACTACTGCTGCTGCTGTTGCTCTTTCATTGGTTTAGGTTTTGGCTGAGGGTTATTTAGTAATAACATAGAGATAAGAGGCGGTGGAAATGAGGCGGTGGGTTTGTTTTACGTGCGGTGTAGGAATTTAAGCGGTGGGGTTGAGTTTACGCGCGGTGTAATAAGAAGCAGTGTTGTTCTATTTTATGCGCGGAGTTGAGTTGCTTTACGCGTGGGGTTCAAACTTTACGCGCAGAGAAGGAAACAAAAGAGAAGTTGGTTTGCTACTGCTGCTGCTGTTTATTCCTTACTTTATGCGGGTTTGGGTGCAAGCGGGTAGTGAAATTGGGTTTCGGTTTGATATCCAATATCCAATAGGAATTATATATATATATATATATATATATATATATATATATACACACACACATATCTATTCACAGAAAATTCTAAGAATTATATTGGTGCATACGGTTGAGCTAGCAACTGTCCAACGGGTCTCCTACATGGAATAAATTAGAAAAAATCCATAATGACTCCATAAGTCCTCTAAATGTTCAAACACCTTGAATAAAACTAAATAAAATCTATTCCCTTTATTTAGCTCATAACTATAAAAATAATTAATAATAGAGGAATACGGTTTTCAGGATTAGGGTTCTTACAAGTGATAAGTTATTTTAATTTATTTATTCTGAATAATTACTCTAAAATCCTATTTTAATCTTATTATTATAATTTTTAGGTTAATTCCTAAATTTTGTCCAAGGAACTGAATTTTATCCACTCGAGACTCATGGCACACGCAAATTGAGGCGATCTGTTGACCAAAAAGTCAACCAATACAAACTTAACTTTCATGCATGGTTTCCTGTAGATTTTAGCGTCATAAACATTCTAGAATTTATGGCTCATCCGGATTCAAAACATTTGGAAATTATTGCACATACAAAATTATATTGTGCAATGGTGGTTGATTGCTAACCTAGAAGTTCTACAGAATTAAAAGTACATAAATATTTTGAATAAAATTCTGGAAAAACACTTGTCAATGATCTTGACATTAGCTTTCCTAAACTTTAAATGGTTCATGATTCTGATTCTTGGTTCTCCCAAAATCGCAAAAATACCAAGACGCGTCTATTTTCGGACATGCTGTGCTCTACGAATTTTTCAGAATTTAATATTCAGAATTTTATGAAACAATTTACATATTCAGAAAATTAACCTCAATACAGTTCTAACAGAAGAAACTAGATTGTGTTTGGAGTCCGGAGCTATGAGTAATGACTTCTGGAAGATGAAGGAAAACCTAGATGACAATTCTCCAGAATCGGCTAAAAGAAAACCCTAGAAATTATAACTTTAATACTATATATATAAAGGAGAGAGAATGAGCCGCTGCTAAAGGGGGACACATGGCATCCATCCAGGCACTCTCGCCCAGATCGATCGACCAGCGTTCAGCCCGGCTTGGCTCGGCTGAGTCCGAGTCAGATTAGGACTCGTCTCTGCTCGAACCGATTTCTCCCTCACCCACATCCGCGGGTTACTGACAGGCGGGCCCAACACTGTTAGATGTGGGAGGCTGACGGGCGGGCCCCTGTTGGCTGACTGGGCAGGATAATTACTTGTATGAATTTTTTTTTCAGAAAATAGTTTTTAATTCAGTTTTTCATAATTAACTCAAAATAAATGCTAAAAATAATCAAAAAATTCCCAAAAAATTATAGAAAATATATTTGACTATTTAGAACCTAAAATAAAAGTTTGGAATATTTTTAATTATGGTTGACCCTAAAATAAATTTTTGAAAGTCCTAGAAAATTAGTGTTACTAGTTTTTAATTAACCAAAAATTATAAAAAAATCTCAATAGCCCTAAATTAACCTAATAACAATATTTAAGCTAGAATTTCAGGATACGGAGGTTATAAGTCTACCCTCCTAAAAAAAACCGTCCTCAAAATTTAAGACAGAGCAAATACAAGAAGAAAATTACCTTATGGTACAAAAAGATAGGGGTAACGCTCTCGCATCTCATATTCCCGCTTCCAAGTGGATTTACCGGGAGAGTGATACCTCCAAGCGACGTGAACCAAGGAAATTACTTGATTACGAAGCACTTTATCTCTGCGGTCTAGGATCTCCACAGGCTGCTCCGGATAACGGAGGCTTGGTCCAACCTCAAACTCCGAATGATCTAATACATGGCTAGGATCTGCCACGTATCGCCTCAGCTAGGACTTATGGAACACGTTGTGTACTCCTTCTAATGTAGGCGGTAAGGCTAGTCGATTGGCTACTGCCCCGACCTTCTCCAGAATGTCGAAAGGTCCGATGAATCTTGGACTAAGCTTTTCACCTCCACCGAAATGAATCGTACCACGTGTCGAAGAGATCCTCAAGAACACTAAGTCGCCAACCTATGCCAAAATAGTAACTTAGCGCATAAACTAAGAACGTAATCAATATTTAGATAAATAAATCAATACCTCAAACTCTAGCGTTCTTCTGTGGCTATTGGTCCACTGCTTTTGTTTGTCCTGAGCTATACGAAGTCTCTCTCTAATCTGCTTCATTTTTTCTGCAGCATCAACTACCATCTCTGGTCCCAAAACTACTCTCTCTCTCTCTCTCTCCTACGTCGTCCCAAGATAATGGAGTCCGGTATCTCCTACCATACAAAGCCTCGAAAGGAGACATCTCGATACTGGCCTGATAGCTATTATTGTATGCAAACTCTACCAGGTGAAGATGATCCTCTCATGAGACACCAAAATCTAGTACACATGTTCGAAGCATATCCTCTAGCGTCTGAATAGTCCTCTCTGACTGTCCATCCATCTGAGGGTGGTAAGCAGTGCTAAATTTGAGTTGGGTACCCAAGCTAGCCTGCAAACTCCTCCAAAAGTAGGACGTAAATTAACTATCCCGATCGGACACGATGCTTACTGGAACTCCATGCAGCCTGATTATCTGTCTCACATATAAATGGCGAGCTTCTCCATGGAGAATTCTATTTTGAAAGGCAAAAAGTGGGCTGATTTGATCAGCCTGTCAACAATGACCCAAATCTCGTGCGTGGAAGTCCGAAAACAAAATCCATCATGATATGCTCCTATTTCCACTCAGGAATCGGTAGTGGCTGTAGCAATCCTCCTGGTATCTGCTTCTAGGCTTTGACCTGCTGGCACAATAAATATCTGGAGACAAAATATGCTACCTCTCGCTTCATCCCATACCACCACACGTGTTCCCTCAGGTCCTAATATATGTTGTTAGCTCCCGGATGTATAGAATATTAGGAAAGATGAGCCTCCTGCATGATCTCTTCCTGCAGGTCTCCACTAGGCATGCGTAACCTAGTCCCGTGCCTCAGTAAACCATCCTCAATAATAGAGAAGTCATCCATCAATCCTGCATGTACCTGAGCCTTGAGGCTTCGCAGACCCTCATCCTGGTACTGTGTCTCTCGGATCTTCTCCATCAACCCCGACTGAATCTGCATGCCCATCATCTGCGTCTCCACTCCTGGAACAATAACCTCGATGCCCAGGCTATCCAAGTCTACTAATAAGTGGCGATCCATTGTCAAGTACATCGCTACTAGATATCTGCTCAAGGCATCGACAACTACGTTAGTCTTTCCTGGATGATACTGTAGTAAAATATCGAAATCCTTTATCAATTCTAGCCACATGTGCTGCCTCATATTTAGCTCTTTCTGCGTAAAGACATACTTTAAACTCTTGTGGTCAGTGTATATTTCCATACGCTCTCCATAAAGATAATGTCTCCACAGCTTTAGAGCGAATATCACCGCTGCTAATTCCAAGTCATGAGTGGGATAGTTTCTCTCATGTGGCCGCAATTGTCTAGAAGCATATGCCACCACCTTCTTGTTCTGCTCTAGAATACAACCCGAGCCCTTTCCCGAAATATCGCTATAAATAAAAAATCCACCCGTTTCCGATGGCACCGTCAAAACAGGCGTTGTGGTCAACCTCTTCTTTAGCTCATTAAATGTAGCCTAATATTCTTCGGTCCACACGAACTGCACATCCTTCCGAATGAGTCTAGTCAATGGCTATACGATCCGAGAAAAAAATTTCACAAATTTTCTGTAATACCTGGCCAATCCTAAGAAGCTTCTGATCTCTGCAACAGAACTCGGAGTGGTCGAAGACTCTACAATAGCAATCTTCTTTGGATCCACCGAAATTTTGTCTCCAGTCACCACATGCCCAAGGAACTCTACCTTATCCAAGAAGAATTCATATTTCGAGAGTTTTCCATAGAGCTTCTCCTTTCGAAGGGTCTCTAGCACAATCCTTACATGCTTCTCGTGCTCTTTCGGTGTCTTCGAATAGACAAGGATATCATCTATGAATGCTACTATAAACTTGTCAAGGTACTGGTGGAATACCTTGTTCATCAAATTCATGAAGTGTAAACCCCCTCACCCAAAATTAGGCATACTTGGCTTAGATAGAGAGACTAGGGCTCGTTTGAATCCAATTAGAAATAGAATATTTTATTTTAGACGAATTTGTAATATTTATATCACTTAGTGTACCTTACCGTTGCTTCGATAATTGGAGCACTATACTAACCATTGCCTTCATACAAATTTCATATCCTTATCCTAGACATGCCCACCTTCTATTCTGACCTTTGTGTAACTTATAATTATGCTCTCTTGTGCTACATTTTTGTCGCACAATATTCGTCGTAGACGTTTATATTTAATTCTAAATAAATTCAACTTTGTACCCATGTGCGTTCCAATCGAAATTGGAGACACAATATTGACCCATTTTGTGTAACCCAAATTATGATAGTATTCTATTCTGAGTCTTCTATGTCCATGACACTTGTGTCCCACCTAACTTTAGCCCCATGTACTTCTAATTAATTTTAGAATACCTTGTGTATTAATTTTAACTAATTTAATCCAATTTCTATCTTTGTGCAATTTTCCAATTGTTGGGCACTTTTATGCAAAAGTGCATTGCGGTGTCCATACCATTGGACACAACATATGAAGAAACCTATTTCTTCTTCATGTGATTTTTCTTCATAAATTTTGGAGTGTGTAACACTGAACATCAACCCACATTGAACCTTGGTCCTCTATTTTCAAACAATGCATCCTAGCCATCCACTTTTGAACCATGCAATCCTAGCCCTCCAATTCCTACATGTAAAGCCAAAGCCCCTTTCCAAGAAGTGTTGACCGGTCCCCCACCCTAGGTCAACCTGAAAACCCCACCTTTTCACATATAAATATACCTTTCTTAAATTTTCACCTAAACCTAAAAATCATTATCCAGCCCACCCAAACATCTCTCCTTCCTATTCATCCTTCTTCCCAAACCAGCCGACCGGAGTCCTCGCTGGAGCACCCCAGTCCTCCGGAGACCCGTCCTCCCTGCTCGAGACCCCCCTCATCTTCAACCTCATCTTCTTCGGCCTATCCTCCATATCTCGTCGACCAACCCAATCCCCGATCTCCTCCGTCCAACAGCCCTCCCCTCGTCGACATGACTCCCTGCCGATCGCCCGAACCATCATCCCTCGACAGTCTCCGTCGGAGCACACGACCACGACCCCGACTGTGCAGCACCACCTCTCTCTCTCTCTTCTCCTCCATCTCCTCCACGCTGAGCCGCCTGCATCCCGGCCTCGCCGACCGCCTGGAACCCGACCCCCTCCGCCTGAACCGACTGCACTCAGTCCGCTGAACTCCTCCTCTTCCCTCCTTCCTCGTCGACATATCCCTGAGTTCCCACGAACTCCTTCCCTCGCCTGAACCTCCTCATCCCGACCATCCTCGCCACCCCCACGACTTCATCACCGGCCTGAGCACAGCCGGACCACCACCACCATCTTCTCCTCTCCTTCGATCACAGTAAGCCCTTCTTCCCTGTCCAACCTCCCCCACCTGAGTTGACCTCCTCTTCTCTCTTTCTGTCAACCTCCACGACCTTCCCTCATCTCCTTCCTCTCACCCTCCTCGACGACTCTGGCAGCAGTCGCCTGAGCCCCGACTTCCCTCAGCCTTGCCACGACCATCTTGACTCCAACATCGTCACCATCACCATCACCATCATCATCATCATCATCATCATCATCATCATCATCATCACCATCACCATCACCATCATCATCATTATCATCATCGCCTTCAACATCGTCATCATCGCCATCGTCCTCATCATCGATCTCGTGCACGTGCATAGGTTCGTACCTATCCCTCCTCTTTCATTTTATGTGCATATGTGTGATAGCGTAGGGTTTAGTAGTGCCTTATGACAGTTTCAATTGGATGATTTCAGACCCTGAGTCGGTGAACCCAACTGGTATACATATACGTACGCGTATGCATATATATATATATATATATATATATATATATATATATATATATATATATATATATTGTGTAGGAATTTAATGCAATACCAGTTATGACTATATATGTATTTATGCGGTGTGGCCATAAATGCTAGTAGTGGGTATCCCGTGTCTACAATTGACTGTAATATATATATACATACTGTATGACCATAGGTATTAACTATGGATATCTCATAGTTATATGACCATGTGACCTTGAGTATTAGTGATCTGTCTGCCATGTGTACACTGACGTACTGGCGAGACCGTGTTAGTGTTTGACTGTCTGATTGTGCACAGCATTTGAAGATATAACACCCGCATAATTAGATGCGCAATTGACCTTGTTAGTTGACCAGTGTCACCTCTAGCGTACCCTCTAAGTCCAGTATAATTATGGTTGTGTATGTGCTAGTGTAATGACTGATGTTGTATTGTATTATGTTATATGTATATAGGATATCGGATTATTCTGCGCGTCTTCAGGAGCAGGTTATTGGTACTACGCAGCTTTTTGCCAGGCAAGTATACCTTGCCATTGTACTGTAATTTATATTTCATATGTTGCATGCATCTTACTTCTGCTTATTAGTTCATATATTTTAACTGTTATATAAACTGTGCGTTCATAAAAACTTGGGTGCAACGACGGTGGCGTCGTATTTTATTTTTATTATGTATATGCATTGACTTAGTTTATGAGACCACCCCATTAGCATGAGGCATCATTAGGTTTCATTGGCCGTGACACATCTGTTACACGAGTGTAAGTCTCATATAGATCACGGACTCACATACAGGGTTTAGCCTCCTGTACGTATGGGACGTGCGATAGGGAATAACTGCCGATAAAAACTTTGCATGCTAGTAGATCTGGCAGTTATTAGAGGTATTATCGTATCATGGATGTGACATGCTTAGAGCATGGGGTGGGGATAACAACAAGTAAGGCGTTTGGGCTCCGTTGCACTTTTCTTGTGTAACCCATACGCTCCGCCGGAGATACGCGGTCATGATGACCACTATATATTATATATTATCAGGCGGCCTCTGTCGTTCAAAAGATGACATGCTTTGTAGGCCCCTGAATCTTCATGAGAATTATGCTAATCCTATTTTAGCCAGATAGCCTACGCGTTGGAAAGTTGTTCTTAAACTGCATTCACTTAGATGGTTAGGCGACCCATTGGATGTTTATTTTATAGTAATTATTGACACGCTTCTTTGTATCTTGTTATGTCCCTCTGAGGACCTGGTCCCTTTCCAGGTGTAGATATTTATGAGTATTAGCAGGAGCGTGGATCCGGACTAGCTACTCATATTTCGAGGAGATCTTCTCTTCGAGCCTCGTAATTTTTAGTTGATGTACCTATATTATTTTGTTTATCTTATATTCTTGTTTGGTAGTGGATTTATTTCCACCCGGCTATCATCTTTTGATACTTCATATTGAGATTTAGTTACATAGTTATTGGTTATTTAATTATATTTGATTTTTTGTGGATGAGATTTAGATTATGCCTGTGACTTGAGATAGTTTATACCACTTGTGGATTTGATATTCATAATACAGCGTACGTATGTGTTATGGTTTCCATATATTGGAGTCTCCATATATATACGGCTGGCATGCTTACGTGTTCCTAGTCCTACGTATTTTGGGACTGGGCATGACATATTTTTAGTGGTGGCCCATGCAGGTCGAGAGCATATTATCTCGGTTACGTTACTGTACCGAGCAAGCTTGCAAATAGGATTAGAGTATAAGATCTCATCCATATTTGACTATGACTCACCTTTCTTCCAATCCGTTCTATTTAAATAATTGCATCATGTTTGATTCATGTACTTCCCTAATAGTTTCTTGAGTATAGCCTTCTGCTAGAATGTAGGAATCCTTGTTGTTAGGATGATAATTATGATAACATTCCTACTAAGAATACAACTAGAATATTGACACATCACTAAGTTTAGAATACCTAATGAACCCTAACATCCCTTACCTATAGATTAATTGACCATTATCCCTAGATATGTTTATGAATGACTTGAGAGTAGTATAGACACTACTAAGGTTAGTTATAAATTTGACCATATTGTTTGACCCTAGTATTAAGGAACCAATAGAAATCCAAGATTGAATATTAGGACTAAACCTAACTTTCATAGTAAGATAGTATTAGAGAATAATAAATTAGATTCCTATCTTGATATTAGCAGAACAGTACCTTAGGAAGCCAAGAGGAATGAATATAATATTTTCCTTGATAATACCTCGAACACAGATATTAGCATCCCACCTTTTCCTTAGAGAACCATGATATTATCAAGAGTCTCTTTATTTTAATTTCATATCTTGTTCCTCTGAAACCTTAACGCTTGCTATTTGTGCGACGACTATAATTTTTGTTCATCTTTCAATTCGTACCACCTAACTCTTATGATTGTAGGACTATAGGCTTCCATAAGAAGATAATATTTATCCAGATTGTAGAACTTAGAGGCCCATACCTCCATTTGGTCGACTAGAGACTGAGACAATGAGTTAGTATGGTATCTGTAGAGGTACAACACTGGACGAGTCTTATTGTCATGGTGAACTTGAATTATTTTCTACCTTCTTTCATCATAATCCAGCGTACTTATATTTTCTGGACTACCTCGACTTATGCTGCTATATAGCTTAGTTTTGCAAGCTTATTCTTTTATAGAGCTTGATCATGATATATGTATTATTGGGTATACACACTAATACATTGTCTAATCAGAATCAGTATATTAAGGTCTAGCTAACCTTAGTGCGCTTGGTTCGCTCTTTGCATGACTACTTTACGTGGATTGAGATATATAATTGACTAGTAGACGGATATACTTGCCCTTAGACATCTTCGAGCATATCATATCAGGTACATAACTGTACTGATATGAGCATGTGAATATGAATTTACCAAAATAGGATTTCAATCCACAACTGCCTTGATAATTCCCTTTTGAATTCTCTAATCGCCTTGATCCCCATACTTGTAATCTATCACATTCTACTTAAATTTATTATTGCTCTCCATCTTCTCCTATTTCGGAAAGACGAATGCTCGTGCTTGGTATAAGTTTGATACACAGAAAGTACTAGATATACCCCATAGGCCAACCGCATTATTTGGTGACTATCTTTTGTAATTAAGGGCATATCATATGTGATATATTTGGTGTTAAAGTTTTGAGGATTGAATAATATGATTAAATAATTTAAGGAATATCTTTCTTAAACGTATAGCCTTATGTGATAGATGGGTAAATTCTAAGTTGGATAGAAGTTGCATTGTCAACTTAAGAGAAATTTCTTTTAGATTGTGATCAAGTAAGATTAGATTGAGAGGTTCAAGTCATCTTAATTTTGAGAAATTTTAAAAGAAGGATTAAGATGATGAGGATTTAATAAATTTTAAAAACCTTGATATGGCGGACCAAATATTTATACTTGAGCATATGATTTAAATTTTGAATATTGAAGGTTGAATCATCAATTTAGATTTTTGAGGATAAATATAGAATCTCAGACTTGAACAATTGGTAAATTAGATTTGAAATTTTATAATTTGATTATTTGAGTTAGAAGTTAAAAAATTGATTGTTGGATCACCTATTTGAAATGTTGAGGATGGAATTAAATTAAAAATTTGAAGAGTATAAAATTCCTAAGTTGAAAATAGAAATAATATTTGATTAGAATAGTTTTCTAAAGAAGATTATGATAGTGGAGATAGTAGTGTAAAATTTGGTATGGATTATTTAAATCTTGAAGATGTTGTATGGATTGACTTAAATTTGGATGTTGATAATTTGAAAAATCGAGAAGAGATTACAATATGTTAAATTTCGATTTAAACAGTAGTTATTTTAAATTTAAAGTGATTGCGATAAAATTGAAAAGATTTTGTTATTTAAATTTTTTTGGAAGAGATCGCGATTGACTTGCCTTATATACGAATGTGAATGATTTAGAGAATTATGTCTTATTTTAATTTCCAGGACGAAATTGTTTTAAGTTGGGTAGATTGTAAACCCCCTCACCCAAAATTAGGCCTACTTGGCTTAGATAGAGAGACTAGGGCTAGTTTGAATCCAATTAGAAATATAATATTTTATTTTAGAAGAATTTGCAATATTTATATCACTTAGTGCACCTTACCGTTGCTTCGATAATTGGAGCACTACACTAGCCATTGCCTTCCTATAAATTTTATATCCTTATTCTAAACATGCCCGCCTTCTATTCTGACCTTTGTGTAACTTATAATTATGCTCTCTTGTGCTACATTTTTGTCGCACAATATTCGTCGCAGACGTTTATATTTAATTCTAAATAAATTCAACTTTGTACCCTTGTGCGTTCCAATCGAAATTGGAGACACAATCTTGACCCGTTTTGTGCAACCCAAATCATGATAATATTCTATTCCGAGTCTTCTATCTCCATGACACTTGTGTCCCACCTAACTTTAGCTCCATGTACTTCTAATTAATCTTAGAACACCTTGTGCATTAATTTTAATTAATTTAATCCAATTTCTATCTTTGTGCAATTTTTTAATTGTTGGGCACTTTTATGCAAAAGTGCATTGAGGTGTCCACACCATTGGACACAACATATGAAGAAACCTATTTCTCCTTCATGTGATTTTTCCCCATGAATTTTGGAGTGTGTAACACTCAACATCAACCCACATTGAACCTTGATCCTCCATTTTCAAATAATGCATCTTAGCCATCCACTTTTGAACCATGCAATCCTAGCCCTCCAATTCCTACATGTAAAGCCAAAGCCCCTTTCTAAGGAGTGTTGACCGGTCCTCCACCCTAGGTCAACCTCAAAACCCCTCATTTTCACATATAAATATACCTTTCTTTAATTTTTCACCTAAACCTAAAAATCATCATCCAGCCGACCCAAACATCTTCCCTTCCTATTCATCCTTCTTCCCCAACCAACCGGCCGGAGTCCTCGCCGGAGCACCCCAGTCCCCCGGAGCCCAGTCCTCCCTGCTCGAGACCTCCCTCGTCTTCTACCTCCTCTTCTCTGGCCTGTCCTCCATATCTCGTCGACCAACCCGATCCCCGATCTCCTCCGTCCAACAGCCCTCCCCTCGTCGACATGACTCCCCGCCGATCGCCTGAACCATCATCCCTCGACAGTCTCCACCGGAGCACACGACCACGACCCCGACTGTGCAGCACCACCTCTTGCTCTCTTCTCCTCCATCTCCTCCATGCTGAGCCGCCTACATCCCGACCTCGCCGACCGCTTGGAACCCGACCCCCTCCGCCTGAACCGACTGCACCCAGCCTGCTGAACTCCTCATCTTCCCTCCTCCCTCGTCGACATATCCCTGAGTTCCTACGACCTCCTTCCCTCGCCTGAACCTCCTCATCCCGACCATCCTTGCCACCCCCATGACTTCATCATCGGCCTGAGCACAACCGGACCACCACCACCATCTTCTCCTCTCCTTCGATCACATCAAGCCCCTCTTACCTGTCAAACCTCACCCGCCTGAGTCAACCTCATCTTCTCTCTTTTCGTCAACCTCCACGACCTGCCCTCATCTCCTTCCTCTCACCCTCCTCGATGACTCCGACAGCAGTCGCCTGAGCCCCGACTTCCCTCAGCCCTTCCACAACCACCTCGCCTCCATCATCATCACCACCATCATCATCATCATCATCATCATCATCATCATAATCGCCTTCAACATCGTCATCATCGTCGTCATCGTTGTCATCGTCCTCACCGTCGATCTCGTGCACGTGCACAGGTTCGTACCAATCACTCCTCTTTCATTTTATGTGTGTATGTGTGATAGCGTAGGGTTTAGTATTGCCTTATTACAGTTTCAATTCGATGATTTTAGACTCTGAGTCGGTGAACTCAACTCGTATATGTATACGTACGCGTATGCGTATATTATTCAATTTGGTATATAGATATATATTTAGTATATATATATATATATATATATATATATATATATATATATATTGTGTAGGAATTTAATGCAATACCAGTTATGACTATATATGTATTTATGCGGTGTGGCCATAAATGCTAGTAGTGGATATCACGTGTCTATAATTGACTGTAATATATATATACATACTATATGACCATAGGTGTTAACTGTGGATATCCCGTAGTTACATGACCATGTGACCCTGAGTATTAGAGATTTGTCTGCCTTGTGTACACTGACTTACTGGCGAGACCGTGTTAGTGTTTGATTGTCTGATTGTGCACAGCATTTGAAGACGTGACACCCACGTAATTAGACGCACAATTGACCTTGTTAGTTGACCAGTGTCACCCCTAGCGTACCCTCTAAGTCCAGTGTAATTATGGTTGTGCATGTGCTAGTGTAATGACTGATGTTGTAATGTATTATATTATATGTATATAGGATATCGGATTATTCTGTGCGACTTCAGGAGCAGGTTATTGGTACTACGCAGCTTTCTTACCAGGCAAGTATACCTTGCCATTGTACTGTAATTTATATTCCATATGTTACATGCATCTTATTTTTGCTTATTAGTTCATATATTTTAACTGTTATATAAACTGCATGTCCAAGGAAACTTAGGTGCAACAACAGTGGCGTCGTATTTTGTTTTTATTATGTATATGCATTGACCTAGTTTATGAGACCACCCCATTAGCATGAGGCATCATTAGGTTTCGTTGGCGGTGACACATCTGTTATACGAGTGTGAGTCTCATATAGATCACGAACTCGCGTGCAGGGTTTGACCTCATGTACGTATGGAACATGCGATAGGGAATAACTACCGATAGAAACTTTGCATGCTAGTAGACTTGGCAGTTATTAGAGGTATTATCTTGTCATGGATGTGACATGCTTAGAGCATGGGGTAGGAAGAACAACAAGTAAGGCATTTGGGCTCCGTTGTACTTTTCTTGTATAACCCGTACGCTCTGCCTGAGATGCGCGGTCATGATGACCACTATATATTATATAGTATCAGGCGGCCTCTGACGTTCAAAAGACGACATGCTTTGTAGGCCCCTGAATCTCCAAGAGAATCATGCCAATCCCATTTTAGCCAGATAGTCTACGCGTTGGAAAGTTGTCCTTAAACTGTATTCACTTAGATGGTTAGGCGACCCATTAGATGTTTATTTTACAGTACTTATTGGCATGCTTCTATGTATCTTGTTATGTCCCTTTGAGGACCTGGTCGCTTTCCAGGTGTAGATGTTCATGAGTATTAGCAGGAGCGCGGATTTGGACTAGCTACTTATATTTCGAGGAGGTCTTCTCTTCGAGCCTCGTAATTTTTAGTTGATGTACCTATATTGTTTTGTTTATCTTATATTCTAGTTTGGTAGTGGATTTGTTTCCATCCGGCTATCATCTTTTGATACTTCATATTAAGATTTAGTTACATAGTTATTGGTTATTTAATTTTATTTGATTTTCTGTGGATGAGATTTAGATTATGCCTGTGACTTGAGATAGTTTATACTACTTGTGGATTTGATATTCATAATACAGCGTACGTATGTGTTATGATTTCCATATATTGGAGTCTCTATATACATACGGCTGGCATGCTTACGTGTTCCTAGTGTTACGTATTTTGGGACTGGAGCGTGACATGAAGACTGCAGGGGCATTAGTCAACCCAAATGACATCACCATAAACTCATATTGGCCATATCTTGTCCGAAATATAGTTTTTGGAATATCTTCCTTCTTCACCTTCAACTGATGATAGCCAGACCTCAAATCAATCTTCGAAAATACCCTCGCACCACTCAACTGATCAAAAAGATCGTCTATTCTAGGTAGCGGGTATTTGTTTTTGATGGTGAGGTTATTTAGAGCCCTGTAATCAATGCACATTCGTACCGACCCATCTTTCTTTGGTACAAATAAGATCGGGGCTCCCAAAGGCGAGGAACTCGATCGAATGAAACCCTTGTCTAGCAATTCATCAACCTGCTTCTTCAGTTCTGCCAGCTCATTGTTATTGATCCTGTAGACCTGTTGCGACACCGGCTCTGCCCCAGGCACTAAGTCAATAAAAAATTCAAGATCTCTTTCCGGTGGCAATCCTGGTAGCTCCTCAAAAAATACGTCTAGAAACTCTCAATAATAGGGTGTGGCAAGTCCTTCTCTACTACTATGGCTCCACAAATAATTTCATCACCCTGCTCAACTCCTCCCCTAACAAACTCAAATTCTGACTCTCCTGGAGGGCGGAACAGTACACGTCCTCCACGCCAGTCTATGCTAGCATGGTGTAAACTCAACCAATCTATTCCAAGGACAATGTCAAAACTCGAAAATGGCATTATGAGTAAACTAGCATCCAAATTATGGCCTCCCAAGGTAACACAACGTCCCTCGCAAGTATCATTGACTAGGATAGTGCCTCCACCAGTCGTGATCTTGCAACTCCTACTCAAGGGTTCTGTTACTAAACTATGCCTAAGCACAAAGATACCGATATGAAGCTATGCGATGCACCAGAATCAAATAAGGAAATAACAGGAATAGAATCGAGAAGAATAGAACCTGCGATCACATCACTAGTCGGCTTAGCCTATAAACCCCCTCACCCAAATATAGGTATTTTGTGTGTGTTTTGTATTTCTTGTATTTGTTTTAGATTATTTTTCAAAATAATTAAAATCCAATGATTTTATTAGGATACTTCACCGTGGTTTGGACATTAATGATATAGGATGGCCCCAAAATCTGTATCGCCATTCATAGGAAGTAGCCTACATAAGAGACACTACCTGTAGGATCTTTTCGTGACACAAATATTTGATCCCTTGGTGTTAGTATGACATTAGTGTAATGACCATAGATTAATTGTTAAATATTTAGGTATTATATATATAATTTAATTATGGTTATTTTCTAATTTCAACTTCCAACAATTAGCATCCCATAATTTCCCGTGCCAAGTTAGGCATTTTTTTTATTTTTATAGATGTGCATATTATTTACTATTAACCTATTGTGGTGGATATCCATTTAATTAATTACTTAGTTAATTAGATAATATAATTATTTGATTTATTATAACTAGATAAATATCTAATTATTAATTATAAAATATTTTATAAAATAATTTGGGTGTAGTATTTTATTAAAGCTTTACAAAGTAAATTTTCTAAAATTTATTTTGTGTGCAAATATTATTTTTTGATTTTTAACCTCATCTATATATGTAAATATATATGTGTTAATAAATATATAGTTAATAATAATAATAATAATAATAATAATAGTAGTAGTAGTAGTAGTAGTAGTAGTAGTAATAAAAAAAGATGATAATAATAATAATAAATAAAAAGAAAAAGAAAAAGAAAAAGAAAAAGAAAAAGAAAAAGAAAAGAAAAGAAAATTAAAATAAAATAATTTAAACCTAAAGTAATCCTAAAACCTAACTAACTAATCCAAATAATAAAACCTAAGCAAAACCTAAAGCAACTAATTCCTATTGTTACTACACAATTCCCACAGAAACCCACGAAACACCCAGAACCCCCCCCCCCCCCCCCGCGGCTCTCTCTCTTTCTATCTCTCTCTCTCCTCATATATATATATATATATATATATATATATATATATATATATATATATATATATCACAAACATAAACCAAAACCCTAGACCTCGACCCAGCCCGGCGACCGATCCCTCCTGCCGACCGCCGTCGCCCCACCGCCGCAGTCGTCGTCCGTCCCCGTGCACACGCGTAGTGCACAGCAGCCCGAACCCATCTTCACGGTATGATATCTCTCTCATCTCTCGTCCTTTTCTCGAGCGGTTTATCCGTGTACGTTCACAACCTAACTTTCTAGGATTTTCATTTAAGTGGGACGAGTTTTCGTGCCCTGGGTTGGTCGAAAAATCGACCGGAAGTTGGCCGAAAAACCGACCAAAAATAGTCCAGAAAATTCAACCCAAACCCCCATATTCACACCAAATTTGCCACCAACCTGTTTAATATTTTTAAAATCTAATTGAAGGATTTTCTTCTCAATATAACCGAGAATATTTTTGTTCTTTTAGTTTTTATTAATTTATTTTATGTGTTAAATTATTCGGCCTCCAAAACGACCAAAAACTTGATTTTTTAAAACTAAAATTTTATGATACGGAGTGTGCCCCGCCAAACGGGACCATCTTATCGTATACCAATTGTATTGAAAGGCGCATATGATATATCCTAATGTGTGGACTTTCGCAAAAGTTGATTCGGACGTATGTACCCGTCGGAATCAACCCGTATCCGTAAAAAGTCCCTATATCGCGACTTTTACAAAATACCATCCTATTTTGTGTACGCTCCTCGGAATACGACAAAACTTATGCCATTGGATTCGTGATATCACGCTGGTGCTGTGACCCAAGTTTCACGCGATTCTGAGATAATTGCCAAGCCGCCTATTCGCGGGCCCCAAGGTTTGACTTTAAGGGCGAATTTGTGATCGGCTCACCGGAATCCAAAATTGGATATACCGTTGAGTTCGTATCATCGTTTAGAATTTGTTTGACCTATAATTTGTTCCATTTAGAGACCTTTACCTCTTGCACACTTTTCGGTACAAAGTGGCCTATATGTGGAATCCGCTTTGACCCAAAATTATTGTTTCGTCCCTGTGTCCAAATTAGATAAAAGGGTAGTATTTTCTAGCTATCTCATTGATTCTGGGAACGTTGGTGATGTTTATTTCAGCATCCGGAGACGTTCATTTGGAGGACATAGTTTTTTATCCTCTGTACTTGACACCTGGACGCTTACACTACGCAGCTTTCTTGCCAGGTAAGTATACCTTACAATTGTACTGTAATTTATATTCAATATGATGCATGCATTTTATTTCTTTTATTTAGTTCATATATTTTAACTGCTATATAAACTGCGCGTCCAAGAATAACTTGGGTGCAACGACGGTGGCATCATATTTTGTCTTTATTATATATTATGCATGTTAACCTAGTTTTACGAGACCACCCCATTATCATGAGGTATCCTTATATTTTATTTGGCCGTAATACATTTCTTGCACGAGTTGTAAGTCTCATATAGATCACGGACTTACGTATTGACTGATCATCAGTACGTGTGGGACGTGCGAAAGAAAATAACTGCTAATAGAGATATGTTAGAAGACATGGCAGTTATTAGAGGTCTCATCGTGTCATGGATATGGCATGAATAGAGCATGGGATGAGGAGAACAAGAAGTAAGGCGTTTGGGCTCCTTTGCACTTTCCTTGTGTAACCCGCACGCTCCACCGGAGATGCGTGGTCAGATGACCCCTATATATTATCTACAGGCGGCCTCTGACGTTCAAAAGACCTCACGCTTTTTAGGCCCCTGATTCTCCGAGAGAATCATGCCAATCCTATTTTAGCCAGATAGCCCACGTGTTGGAAAGTTTTTCTCAAAGTGCATTCATATAGGTGGTTAGACGACCCTTTGGATGTTTATTTTCAGTACATTATTGGCATGCTTCTATGTATCTTGTTACGTCCCTCTGTGGACCTGGTCCCTTTCCAGGTGTAGACGATCATGAATATTCGCAGGAGCACGGATCAAGACTTGCTACTCTATTCTTTTTTGAGGAGGTCTTCTCTTCGAGCCTCTCTGATCATTAGTTGATGTACTTATTTTGTTTCTCTTATATTCTAGTTTGGTAGTTGATTTGTCTCCACCCAACTACTTGTTCTTATCAAGCATCTTATACTTGATTAAGTTATATAGTTGATTGGTTATTTATTAATTTCTTTATGATTTCTGTGGATGAGATTTAGTTATTCCTTGTAACTTGTGACAACTATATACCACTTGTGAATTATTGTTCATAATACAACGTACGTATGTGTTATGATTTCCATATATTGGAGTCTCCATATACATACGGCTGGCATGCTTACGTATTTCTAGTCCTACATATTTTGGGACTGGAACGTGACATATTTTAGTGGTGGCCCATGCAGGTCGAGTTAGTCGTTTCGGTTACGTAACTATACCGAGCAGGCCTGCAAATAGGATTAGAGTATAGGATCTCATCCATATTTGACTATGACTCACCTTCCTTCCAATCCGTTCTATTTAAATAATTGTATCATGCTTGATTTATGTACTTCCCTAATAGTTCCTTGAGTATAGCCTTCTGCTAGAATATAGGAATCCTTGTTGTTAGGATGATAATTAGGATAAAATTCCTACTAAGAATACAACTAGAATATTGGCACATCACTAAGTTTAGCATACCTAGTGAACCCTAGCATCCAGTACCTATAAATTGATTGACCATTATCCCTTGATATTTATGAAGGACTTAAGATTAGTATAGATACTACTAGGGTTAGTTAGAAATTTGACCATATCGTTTGACCCTAGTATTGAGGAACCAATAAAAATCCAAGGTTGAATATTAGGACTAAACCTAACTTTCATAGTGATATAGTATTAGAGAACTATACATTTAGCTTCTTGTCTTGATATTAGCAGAACAGTACCTTAGGAAGCCAAGAGGAATGAATATAATATTTTCCTTAATTATACCTCGAACACAGAGATTAACATACCACCTTATTCCTTAGAAAACCATGATATTATCAAGAGTCACTCTATTTAATTTTATATCCTGTTCCTCCGAAATCTTAACGCTCGCTATTTGTGCGACGACTAAATTTTTCCTTCATCTTTTAATTCGTGCCACCTAACCCTTCTGATTGTAGGCCAAGTGATTCCTTTTATGTTAGGATATATAGTTTGCTAGGATTATAGTTGTTAATCTTGAATTTTAAAATTATGTACTTAGCAGTTAGAACTTGATAGTTGAGTTATTCATTTAGATTATGATTTTATGATTATCCTTTAGTTCAAAATCACGTAATTTGTACCCATATCTCAAAACAGGTTATATCATCTTTCACTTGAGAGCAGTAACTTCTCTATTCTTACTATTAATACTTTTGTTCTATAAGCACTATGATTAAGACTTAAGATGACCATTACCTATATAATGCAATATGATACCCTAATAGGTACCAAGATCTTTCTCTCGTATACCCTAACAAGAGTTTCTACTTTATCCCCACAAGGCAGTTACAATATTAGATATTCTTGTAAGTTGAGTAGTATGCCTCACAACCTAGTATCACAAAGTTTTTTTGACCCATTAACGAAGTATAATTGAATGACACCAACTATAGGCTACCATAAGAAGATAGTGTTTATCCAGACTGTAGAACTTAGAGGCCCATACCCCCATTTGGTCGACTAGAGACTTAGACAAGGAGTTAGTATGACAACTATTAAGGCACAATATCGGACGAGTCTTATCTTCTTTGTGAACTTGAATTATTTCGTACTTTTCACTCATCATAATCCAACGAACTTATATTTTCTGGACTACCTCGACTTATGCTGCTATTATAGCCTAGTTTTGCAAGCTTATTCTTTTATCAAGCTTGATCATGATATATATATATTATTGGGTGCACACACTAATACATTATCTAAATTCAGAATCAGTGTATTATGGTCTAGCTAACCTTAGTGTGCTTGGTTCGCTCTTCGCATAACTACTTTACGTGGATTAAGATATATAGTTGACTAGTAGACGAATATACTTGCCCTCTAGACATGTCAGTATTAATAGTATTGAATAACATGATTAAATAATTTTTCCTTTCTTAAATGTATAGCCTTATGTGATAGATGGATAAATTCTAAGTTGGGTAGAAGTTGCATTGTCAACTTGAGGTAAATTTCTTTTAGATTGTGATCAAGTAAGATTAGATTGAGAGATTTAAGTCATTTTAAATTTTGAGAATTTTTAGAAGAATGATTAAGATGATGAGGATCTCATAAATTTTAAAATTTTGATATTGCAGACCAAATATTTATACTTTGAGCACATGATTTAAATTTTGAATATTGAAGGTTGAATCATCGATTTAAATTTTGAGGGTAAATATAGAATTCTAGACTTGAACAATTGATGAATTAGATTTAAAATTTTATAATTTGATGATTTGAATTAAGAGTTGAATGTTGATTGTTGGATCATCTATTTAAAATATTGAGGATGAAAATTGAGTTTAAAATTTGAAGAGTACGAAATTCTTAAGTTGAGAATAGGAATAAGATTTGATTAGAATTGTTTATTATTCAAAGTCGAGAGGAGATTATGATAGTTGAAAATTATGATATAAATTTTGATGTGGGATGTCATATAGATTTGAATGAGATTTGGATATTATTATTTAAATTTTTGGAAGAGATTGCAATTGACTTGCCTTATATACGAATGTGAAGGATTTAGCAAATCATGCCTTATTTTTAATTTCGAGGACGAAATTCTTTTAAGTTGGGTAGATTGTAAACCCCCTCACCCAAAAATAGGTATTTTGTGTGTATTTTGTATTTGTTGTATTTGTTTTAGATTATTTTTCAAAATAATTAAAATCTAATGATTTTATTAGGATACTTCACCGTGGTTTGGACATTAATGATATAGGATGGCCCCAAAATCTGTATCGTGATTCATAGAAAGTAGCCTACAAAGGAGACACTACCTGTAGGATCTTTTTGTGGCATAAATATTCGATCCCTTGGTGTTAGTATGACATTAGTGTAACGACCATAGATTAATTGTTAAATATTTAGGTATTATATATATAATTTAATTGTGGTTATTTTCTAATTCCAACTTCCTATAATTAGCATCCCATAATTCTCCGTGCCAAGTTAGGCATTTTTTCTTTTTATAGATGTGCATATTATTTACTATTAACCTATTTTGGTGGATATCCATTTAATTAATTACTTAGTTAATTAGATAATATAATTATTTGATTTATTATAACTAGATAAATATCTAATTATTAATTATAAAATATTTTATAAAATAATTTGGGTGTAGTATTTTATTAAAGCTTTACAAAGTAAATTTTGTAGAATTTATTTTGTATGCAAATATTATTTTTAGATTTTTAACCTCATATATATATGTAAATATATATATGTTGATAAATATATAGTTAATAATAATAATAATAATAATAATAATAATAATAATAATAATAATAATAATAATAATAATAATAATAAGATGATAATAATAATAATAATAATAATAATAATAATAATAATAATAATTAAAAAGAAAAGAAAAAAATAAAAGAAAAATAAAAGAACAATAAAATAAAATAAAATAAAATAACTTAAACCTAAACTAATCCTAAAACCAAACTAACTAATCCTAATAATAAAACCTATGCAAAACCTAAAGCAACTAATTCCTATTGCTACTACCCAATTCCCACAAAAACCCACAAAATACCCAGAATCCCCTCGCCCCCTGCTGCTCTCTCTCTCTCTCTCTCTCTCTCTCTCTCTCTCTCTCTCTATATATATATATATATATATATATATATATATATATATTACACACATAAACCAAAACCCTGACCCTAACCATAACCCTAGACCTCGACCAAGCCCGGCGATCAACCCCTCCGGCTGACCGTCGCTGCCCCGCGCCGCCGCAACCACCGCCGTCCGTCCCTGCGCAAGCGCATGCGCACGCGCGTAGTTCACAGCAGCCCGAGCCCATCTTCACGGTATGATATCTCTCTCATCTCTCGTCCTTTTCTCGAGCGGTTTGTCCGTGTACGTTCACAACCTAACCCTCTAGGACTTTCATTCAAGTGAGACGAGTTTTTGTCTACTGGGTTGGTCAAAAAATCGACCAGAAGTTGGCCAAAAAACTGACCAAAAATAGCCCAAAAAATTTAACCCAAATCCTCATGTTCACACCAAATTTGCCACCAACCTGTTTAATATTTTTAAAATCTAATTGAAGGATTTTTTTCTCAATATAACCGAGAATATTTCTATTCTTTTAGTTTTTATTAATTCGTTTTATGTGTTAAATTATTCGGCCTCCAAAATGACCAAAAACTTGATTTTTCAAAACTGTACGGAGTGCGTCCCGCCAAACGGGACCACCTCATTATCTACCAATTCTACCGAAACGCGTATGATATATCCTGACGTGTGGGCTTTCGCGAAAGTTGATTCGGACGTATGTGCGCGTCGAAATCAACCCGTATCCGTAAAAAGTTTCTGTATCGCGACTTTTGTAAAATACTATTTTGTGTACGCTCGTCGGAATGCGATGAAACTTATGCCATTAGATTCGTGATATCACGTTGGTCCTGTGACCCAAGTTTCACGCAATTATGCGACAGTTGACCAAGCCGCCTATTCGCGGTCCCCACGGTTTGACTTTAAGGGCAAATTTGTGATCGGCTCACCGGAATCCAAAATTGGACATGCCGTTGAGTTTGTATCATCGTTTAAAATTTGTTTGACCTATAATTTGTCCCATTTAAAGACCTTTACCTCTGGCACACTTTTTGATGCAAAGTGGCCCACATGTGGAACCCGCTTTGATCTAAATTGGACGAAAGGTAGTATTTTTTAGCTATCTCGCTGATTCTGGAAACGTTGGTGGTGTTTATTTCAGCATCCGGAGACGTTCATTTGGAGGCCATAGTTTTTGATCCTCTATACTTGACACAAGGATGCTTACACTACGCAGCTTTCTTCCCATATCCACCTTGACCCTTTGAGCCTCTACCAATATGTCAGCAAAAGTCGTATGAGCCGAAAAAATATGGACCTTGTGTAAACAACCATTCCTGAAAACCATATTAATTAGTTATTTATGGTAAATAGAGGGAATATATTTTTATTTGAATTTCTACTTAAGATATTGTACAGCTAAGGGATTTATGGAGCTATTATAAATTTTTTTTAAATTTTATTCCATGTAGAAGACCCTTTGACAGTTGCTACCTTAACCGTATACACCAAGACCCTATCTAGATTGGTATATGTATATATATATATAGATTTTTTAATAAGAAAAAGAAAATAATAGAAAAATAGAATTTCCTATCAGACCAAACCCGCAACCCGTTAACCACACTTTCGTGCGTAAAGTAATAAAATTAATAGCAGCAGCTCACCCCGCGTAAACCGATATCAGCAAACTGCTCATCACCGCGTATACTTCTTCGCGCGTAAATATCAACAGCAATAGCAAAAATCCCCCCGCGTAAACTACAACAGCAGCAGTAACTAAACCACCGCTTATTTTACCCCGCGTAAACTCTTCATTTCACTGCGCGTAAAACCCAAACCACAACCCAATAGAAAAAAAAATTATCAGCAGCAGAAGCAAAACCCAATTTTGCTTTGCTTTGCTTTCTACACGTGTAAGCTTCTCATTCCACCACTCCTTAACACTAATATTACTAAACACCCCTCAACCGAAACCAAAACCAATGAAAAGAAAGAAAACAGCAGCAACAATATTTATAGTTTTCTTAAACACTAAGTTTTTCCACCGCCTCTTATTCTCTATATATATCCATGCAATACACCCCAAACCCAAAAATCTTACTTCTTCAATTTGAACACTATTGTGGACACTGGCACTATACGGAACTTTGCTCGGCAAGTATACCTTGCACTGTACAATTATTTATATTCCGGTTGATACATGCATGTTTAATTCTGCCTATATATATGTTTATTTTTATAAATTTGGACATATTTATGAGACCACCCAGTTCTAGGGAGCATCAGTAGGTTCATTGGCCGTGACACAGTTGCTACACAGAGTTGTGAGAATCATGTAGATCTCGGATTACGTATCAGATTGGCCTCCTGTACGTAAGTACCGTGCGTTAGGGGTAACTGCTGATAGAAACTTTGTATGATAGTAGACCTGGCAGTTATTTAGAGGATTTATCATGTCATGGATTTGGCATATTTAGAGCATGGGGTGGGGAGAACCATAAGTAAAACATTTGGGCTCCTTTGCACTTTTTCATGTATGCCTGGATTCTCCACCGGAGAAACGGGTGATGATGACCACTATATATTACTGGCGGCCTCTGCTGTTCAAAAGACGACATGCTTTGAGGCTCCTGATTCTCCGAGAGGGTCAAGTCAATCCCATATTTTTAGCCAGATAGCCCACTTGGTGGAAAGTTCTTCTCAAATTGTATTCACTTAGACGGTTAGGCGACCCATTGGATGTTTATATTTCACTACTTATTGGCATATTTTTATGTATCTTGTTACGTCCCTCTGAGGACCTGGTCCCTTTTCAGATATGGACGAGCAGGAGTACCCACAGGAGTACGGACCTAGCCCTGACTCTACGTACCTGACTGAGGAGATCCTACCCTCAGAGTATCTGTGATTTATTGTCGGTGTTTAGATATTTTGCTACTTCTGGATAGTCGTTTTATAGTGGATTTGTTTCCACCCGACTATCAGACTTGATACTCATTTTGGATATCCAGTTATTATTCAGCTTTTATTCCTACTGATTATTTGTGCTGTGGATGAGACATAGATTTGGTGTGACTTGTTATGACAGTATATTACCACTGATGGATTGCATATTCATATATAGCATACGTGTGTATATGATTTCCATATATTGGAGTTCGTATACATACGGCTGGGCGTGTTACGTATTCCTAGTCCTACGTATTTTGGGACTGGGGCGTGACATATTTTTTTGGTGGTGGCCCATGCAGGTCATGAATATATTGTCTTGGTTACGTAACTGTACCAAACAAGCCTGTGTTTAGGAATAGAGAATAAGGATCTCATCTACACTTGACTAAAACTTTATTCTTCCTTATGTTTTATGCCAAAAACCCTTTACTCTTATTGGCGTAAAAAGCCAAGCTATGATTACCTACTTAAGCTGCAGGAGATTACCTATTTTACGCTATAGATATGTCTACTTTATGCTGCAGTTATAATAACTGCTAACCACGTTCCATTATTGTTTCTAAATTCTGCGTATAAGACGACATGTAAGCTACATAGATAAATATCCAGCGTAAACCTGATGATTCCTAAAACCAGCATAAATAGCTTGATTAGGCATAGTGAGCGTATTATCACAGTCGTAGCTTTAGCTTTCTCAGTCATGACCAATTAAGAACCAAATCTCGTGCATTAAATGCAGAGATATGCCTCTAGCCCTGTGCAGAAATAGCTTTTTGACTTAGCGTCTCATTTTTGTCTTATCTTGAGCGTAAAAACTCATTTTTGTCCGAATAGGCTAGGCAGCGTATTCAGAAGCCTTAAACCTTTCTTCCTTACTGGAAGCGTATAAACGACTTTGTATTAAAAATATATCGCTAAAACGATAAAACCTGGGTCTCTGTGCAAGTCATCATCACAACCGTCCTCTCGATCATCGTGCAGTACTTTTGTCAGATGTCGGGATCACTGATTTGACTGACAAATTCTTCCGAGGAAAAACAAAAAGTTCCTCGAACAACTTTACGCTACAACGTATGTTAGATTTTACGCGCAGAGTTTATGTATCAGATTTTACGCACAGACCTTTCATGTAAGCTTTACGCAGAAAGTATAGCAAGACTTTACAGGCAGCTTTTTCGCAGCATATCTTTTACGCAGCCAATCTTATACGCACAGACTTTACGCACGAAAACTTTTACGCAGATTTTTTCTCAGACAGTTCTGAAGCCCTATTTTACGCGAACAGTTTTGAAGCTCTATTTTACTGACTTCTTTGAGTCTCTGTTTTACGCAGACAACTCTAAAACCTTACCTTACGCTTCTCTGCTTTATGCGGATATTTCTGAACCCATGTTTTAAGCCGACATATTTTATATCTCTGTCTGATTCCTGTACTTCTTCTAAACGTGGTGTACATCACCTGCAGAGAGATGGATATGCAGAAGGGATGTACTATTGTCGATGATGACTCAACTCCTGGAGTCAATGGTCAGACTCAAGAAGGGACCTCAACGAACCCTAGACTTTCAGGACCAGATGGACTGATTCACAATCCAGTTCCATCTGACTTTCCTGTTCCACTAAATAGGAACCTTCCAGTATCATCGACACCGCAGGATGGCCAGGCACAACTATTCCAATTTTTCCAGATGATGATACAAGAACAGAGACAACAAGCAGTCGAGCAGAGACAAGAATTCCTGGCAGCACTTGAAAGGATGGCTGCAAAGACTACTACACCAGCTCAAGCACTAGCTCTAAAACCTCGAGCTAGAATTGGTTCAGTGAAAGACTTTGTACAAATGGGTCCGAGGCCGTACAAAGGCATTGAGAACCCAGAAGAAACTACCAACTGGATCACTTACACTCGAAAGTTATTAGAAGCATCGCAGCTACCTACAGAGTTGTGGGTGACAGGTGTGAGGACGCTTTTAAATGGTAATGCTCATCACTGGTGGGAATCCATGGAGCGCCAGCTGGGTACATACCAGACTTGGAAGCAGTTCTTGGAGTGCTTTGAAAGGAAGTACTTCCCGGACACCGTCAGAGATGCATTATACGATCAGTTTCTATACCTAGAGCAGGGGAATCGAACTGTGGGCGAGTATGATGTTGAGTTTAGTCGCCTCAGTAAATATGGCGCTGCTTTGATACCAGATGACTTGGCCAAGGCTAAGAGATTTCATCGTGGACTGACTAAAGAGCTCCAACAC
Source organism: Iris macrosiphon (assembly GCA_036927795.1). Classification (NCBI taxonomy): domain Eukaryota; kingdom Viridiplantae; phylum Streptophyta; class Magnoliopsida; order Asparagales; family Iridaceae; genus Iris; species Iris macrosiphon. Next base: position 59,558,088 of record JAYESA010000005.1, read on the forward strand.
TATACTAGCTCCCAGTCCCGAATCTCTTATGACGAGTTACTGACAGAAGTCAGATTGTAAGAAACCATCAACAAGGGAAAAGGAAGTCAGCTGAGGACGCAACAAGGACCGACAAGGACACAACAAGGAGGACCTATTAGACGTCCTTTAGCTAAGCAACAGCAGTACCAACACAGAGCAGGACCATACCAGATTTTAGAGAAATCCTAATACAATTATTGTGGGAGATGCGGGCACATCTCAAGGGACTGTCGAGTCCGTTTGGGACAATGCATGAGATGTGGTTCCGGACAACATATATTAAAGGACTGTCCTATGCAACAAGCATTGACCCTTCCACCACCAACATAGAGGCTAGCACTTCCAGCACCAAAGCCATCTCAGCAAATGATGAGACCAGGAGCACCTCAACCTCCAGTAGTAGGGGGATTTCAGCGAGGACCACCACTACCTACCCAGGAGGATCAGTACCTGAGAGCTAGTCATGGACAGCCACAGAGGAATGGACAAATTTTTGCAATGGAAGTAGATGATATAAATCAGGAGATTGATGTCATAGCAGGTATCACTCTTGCTTTTATTTTTCCTGCTATGACATTGTTTGATATGGGAGCCACCCACTCATTCATATCATCTAGTTTTATTGCCAAACACAATATTTCCTTTACACCTTTACCTAGTTGTATTAGAATTCTTACCGGAGGAGGAGTTGTACCTATTAGTAGAATTTATAGAACGTGTCCTATAGTGATACGTGGCAGAGAAATGAATGTCCGACTCTTAGTCCTTCCTATGCCAACTTTTAATATTGTGCTTGGAATGGACTGGCTAAGCAAGTACCATGCTTTCTTCGATTGCTTTGGAGGAAGTATTCTTTTCAAGGTACCAGGCCAGCCTGAACTTGAGTTTGCACGAGGATCCACCAAAATCCTTGATGGTACGCAGCTTGCGATGGACGATGTTATCTATCATTCTATTGTTTCAGAATTCCCAGACGTCTTTCCAGAAGAATTACCAGGACTACCCCCAGATAGAGACGTAGAATTTTTGATTGAATTAACACCCGGAGAGGCACCTATAGTATCACATATTTATAGACTGGCGAAGAAGAAGATGGATGAACTGAAGACACAATTAAAAGAACTAGAAGAAAAAGGTTTCATCCGACCAAGTGCATCACCCTGGGGAGCACCAGTGTTGTTCGTATCAAAGAAGGATGGATCAGTACGTATGTGTATTGACTATAGAGCCTTGAATGCAGTGACAGTAAAGAATAAATATCCACTACCACGCATTGATGACCTATTTGATCAACTTAGTGGAGCCAAGATGTTCTCAAAGATAGATTTAAGATCGGGATAACACCAGGTGAAGGTACGGAAGGAGAACATTCCGAAGACTGCATTCCGGACAAGATATGGGCACTACAAGTTTCTGGTCATGTCATTTGGATTGACCAATGCTCCAGCTATCTTTATGGACTTAATGAATCGAGTCTTCCATCAGTATTTAGATCAGTTCGTGGTTGTCTTCATAGATGATATACTTGTCTATTCAATGAGCCACGAGGAACACAAGAAGCACCTACGAATTGTCCTGGAGACCTTGAGAAGAGAGCAGTTATATGTGAAACTCAATAAATATGAGTTCTTCTTGGACAAAGTTTTATTTCTTGGACATGTCGTTACAGGAGATGGAATTTCTGTTGATCCAGAAAAGATCTCGGCAGTTCAGACATGGCCTGTTACTAAATCAGCAGCGAAAGTGAGAAGTTTTTTTGGACTTACAGGATATTACTGACGGTTCGTGGAGAACTTCTCAAAGATAGCGACACCTATGACTCGGTTGACTTGCAAAGATCAAGAGTTCATATGGATCAACGAGTGTCAAGCTACTTTCGAGAAATTGAAGAAGCGACTGACTACAGCACCAATATTAACTATTCCATCAGGATTAGGAGGCTATGTGATCTATAGTGACGCATTAGGAAAAGGTTTAGGATGTGTATTGATGCAGCATGGCAAGGTGATTGCATATGCATCTAGGCAATTATGAGTACATGAGAAGAATTATCCAACTCATGACTTGGAACTTGCAGCCGTTGTATTTTCTCTGAAGTTATGGAGACATTACTTATATGGGGAATGAGTGGAAATATATACAGACCACAAAAGTCTCAAGTATTCTTCACACAGAAGGAGTTAAATATGAGGCAACATCGATGGCTCGAGTTGATGAAAGATTTCGAGATAGAGCTACATTATCACCCAGGCAAGGCTAACGTTGTAGCAGACGCGTTAAGCCGAAAATCAGTAGCTTACTTCTTGACAACACAGAAAGAATTATTGAAGGACTTGCAATATCATGGCATTGAAGTGATATTACCCAGAGCAGACGAAACACTAGCCAATTTGCAAGTACAATCATCACTAGTAGAAAGAATCAAGACAGCATTGCCTACAAATGCCAGATTCAAAAGATTAAAGGAAAGAACAGAGGCCGAAGAGCAAACAGGATTGCGCATCCATGATGATGGGACATTACGATGTGGTGATCGTCTTTATGTTCCAAATGGGGAAAATCGACAGGAGCTGATGACAGAAGCACATAGTTCGATATATTTTATTCATCTTGGGGGCACCAAAATGTATCGTGACTTAAGACATCATTTTTGGTGGCATGGAATAAAAAGAGAGATAGCTCATTTTGTAGCTAAATGTTTAATATGTTAGCAAGTAAAGACGGAGCATCAAAGAACAGCAAGATTATTTCAACCACTCCCGATTCCAGAATGGAAGTGGGAACACATTACTATGGACTTTGTTACGGGTTTTCCCAAGAGTCCCAGTGGAAGAGATGCGGTATGGGTAATAGTGGACCGACTCACCAGGTCAGCCCATTTCTTACCTTTCAGAGTTGGCCAATCTACAGAAGCTTTGGCTGATTTATATATGAAGCAAATCATGAGATTTTACGGCATACCAGTCAGCATTGTATCAGACAGGGATTCACGCTTTATTTCACATTTTTGGAGAAGCATACAAGAAAACCTTGGAACTTGTCTGAAATTTAATACATCTTATCACCCGCAAATAGACGGGCAGTCAGAACGTACTATTCAGACATTAGAGGATATGTTGAGGGCTTGTATGTTAGACTTTGGAAGATCATGGAAGGACCACCTATATCTTGTGGAGTTTTCTTACAACAATAGCTATCAGGCAAGCATCCAGATAGCTCCGTTTGAAGCATTGTATGGAAGGAAGTGTAGGTCTTCTGTGTGTTGGAATGATATAGGAGAACGTCAGATTCTGGGACCAGAGTTATTAGACAATACCGTTGAGATAGTTAAGAAGATACAAGGACACTTGCGAGCAGCGCAAGACAGGCAGAAACAATGGGCAGACCTTCATCGTCGTCCCTTGGAGTTTAAAGAGGGCGATCATGTCATATCACCTACCAGAGGTACCATCCGATTCGGAGGGCGCGGCAAGTTGAGTCTAAGATATATTGGACCATTTGATGTGCTAGAGAGAGTGGGAGAAGTAGCTTATCGACTTGCGCTACCACCTTCACTTGAGGGAATACATGACGTATTCCATGTGTCGCAGCTCAGGTAATATGTGGCAGATAGCAGTCATATTCTTGACCATTCGGAGATCACCATTGGGCCAAGCTTATCATATCAAGAGCAACTCGTAGGAATTCTCGATCATCGAGAAAAGGTATTGAGAAACCAGTCTATTTCCTTAGTCCGTGTGGCATGGAAGCATGGTTCGCCAGGAGAATCTACTTGGGAGCGCAAGGATGACATGCGCCAACATTTTCTGAACCTATTTACAAACGAAGGTATAAATTTACTTTGTTAAAAGATATCTTATACCATCCTTGATTTCTACTGTGGCTTAGTTTTAATTTCGAGGACAAAATTTTTATAAGTTGGGGAGAGTGTAAACCCCCATTCCTGAAAACTATATTAATTAGTTATTTGTGGTTAATAGAGGGAATATATTTTTATTTGAATTTCTACTTAAGATATTGTACAGCTAAGGGATTTATGGAGCTATTATAAATTTTTCCTAAATTTTATTCCATATAGAAGACCCTTTGACAGTTGCTACCTTAACCGTATACACCAAGACCCTATCCAGATAGGTATATGTATATATATATATAGATAGATTTTTTTAATAAGAAAAAGAAAAGAATAGAAAAATAGAATTTCCTATCAGACCAAACCTGCAACCCGTTAACCATACTTCCGCGCGTAAAGTAATAAAATTAACAACAACAGCTCACCCCGCGTAAACCGACAACAGCAAACCTCTCATCACCGCGTATACTTCTCCGCGCATAAATATCAACAGCAATAGCAAAAACCATCCCGCGTAAACTATAACAGCAGCAGTAACTAAACTACCACTTATTTTACCCCGCGTAATCTCTTCATTTCACAGCGCGTAAAACCCAAACCACAACCCAATAGAAAAAGAAATTATCAGCAGCAGAAGCAAAACCCAATTTTGCTTTGCTTTGCTTTCCTACACGTATAAGCTTCTCATTCCACCACTCATTAACACTAATATTACTAAACACCCCTCAACTGAAACCAAAACCAATGAAAAGAAAGAAAACAGTAGCAGCAATAGTTATAGTTTTCTTAAACACTAAGTTTCCCCACCGCCTCTTATTATCTATATATATCCATGCAATACACCCCAAACCTAAAAACCTTACTTCTTCAACTTGAACACTATTATGGATACTAGCACTATACGGAACTTTGCTCGGCAAGTATACCTTGCCACTGTACAATTATTTATATTCCAGTTGATACATGCATGTTTAATTCTGCCTATATAGATGTTTATTTTTGTAAATTTGAACATATTTATGAGACCACCCAGTTCTAGGGAGCATCAGTCGGTTCATTGGCCGTGACACAATTGCTACACAGAGTTGTGAGAATCATGTAGATCTCGGATTACGTATCAGGTTGGCCTCATGTACGTAAGTGCAGTGCGTTAGGGGTAACTGCTGATAGAAACTTTGTATGATAGTAGACCTGGCAGTTATTTAGAGGATTTATCATGTCATGGATTTGGCATGCTTAGAGCATGGTGTGGGGAGAACAATAAGGAAAACATTTGACCACCTTTGTCTTTTTCCTGTACGCCCGGATTCTCCACCGAAGAAACGGGTGATGATGACCACTATATATTACTGGCGGCCTCTGCCGTTCAAAAGATGACATGCTTTGAGGCCCCTGATTCTCCGAGAGGGTTACGCCAATCCTATATTTTTAGCCAGATAGCCCACTTGTTGGAAAGTTGTTCTCAAATTGTATTCACTTAGACGGTTAGGTGACCCATTGGATGTTTATATTTCAGAACTTATTGGCATATTTTTATGTATCTTGTTACGTCCCTATGAGGACCTGGTCCCTTTCCAGATATGGACGAGCAGGAGTACCCACAGTAGTACGGACCTGACCCTGACTCTACGTACCTGACTGAGGAGATCCTACCCTCAGAGTATCTGTGATTTATTGTCGGTGTTTAGATATTTTGCTACTTTAGGATAATCGTTTTGTAGTGGATTTATTTCCACCCGACTATCAGATTTGATACTCATTTTGGATATCCAGTTATTATTCAGCTTTTATTCCTACTGATTATTTGTGCTGTGGATGAGACATAGATTTGGTGTGACTTGTTATGACAGTATATTACCACTGATGGATTGCATATTCATATACAGCGTACGTGTGTATATGATTTCCATATATTTGAGTTCGTATACATACGGGTGGGCGTGTTACGTATTCCTAGTCCTACGTATTTTGGGACTGGGGCGTAACTCCTTGACCTCTTAGTTCAAGCCCTCTCTGAATCGTCTAGCTCTATCCTCTGGGTCCCTCACCATGTACTCTGCGAATCGGCTAAGCTTGCCAAATTCTGCAGCATACTCATCCACGGTTATTCCGTTCTGCTCCAAATTCTGGAATTGCTTCTCCAGAACCCCTTTGGCTACTGCAGGAAAGAATTTTCTCTTAAAGAGGTCCTTGAACTGCTCCCAAGTCAGGTTTGGATCCACAATCCTAGGCTTATTTCTTAACCAAGAACGAGCAATGTCGTGGAGCTGGAAGCCAACAGCCTCAATCTTCAGGTCCTCAGAAAGTCAAGAAACTCTCATGATCTTCTCGATATCCTCGAGCCACTCATTAGCATAGAGGATTCCCTCTGTTCCCTTGAACGTCCAAGGCTCCATCTTATTGAAGTCCTGGAAGTTACCCACCTTCGGTTGAGCGGCCAGCAGTTGGGGTTGTTGGGCAACCCTCTCCATGGCTGCTAGGGCAACCTGTTAGTCATTTTCTATTCCTGCTCTCAGCATTTTTGTTTGTTGCCTCTGAGCCTCTGTTTGAGTTATTTGAGCCTCTATCATGCTTCTGAAGAGTTCATGTAATGGCTGAGAAGGAGAAAGACTCCCCGATCCAGCTGACGAGGCCTCCTACGATGCGGATGGTGTAGGAAAAGCACCATTGGCTCTGGAACCGTGCGCTCTAGTCTTGGGTGGCATTCTGAAAGGTTGAAAATAACAAGAATCCAATTGATATGGCACAAGATAAGGAAGTATTCAAAAAGGACAATTAACTATGAAAGAGGTCCGATTGCTCGAAAGAAAATAATAAGGGTTAGTAAGTTGAGTATATGGGATCCCTAGTTGTGATTGAGTATCTTCCTATTCCTATTATGTTATCCTATAGCAGGCTCACAGTCGTACATCTAACTTGAGTACCACTACGAGTTCGCAATCTTGTGCGAAATCGGACCTGCATGGGCCACTATAAAAACTTGTCACGACCCGCACCCGCTTTTCGGATACGAATACGTGGCCAAGCCCAGCCTACGCCGCAGTATCGACAGTTGTAGAAGCATAAAAAATATGCTGGGGAATCATACGCAAAAAACCCTCAATATACAGGAAGCCCGTATAAAATAGAGCTCCAGCATTGGGTGTCGTAAAACATGACTCTAGAGCCATCGGCGTACAACAGAGCTTTAATGCTATTCAGCATAAAGCATAGCTCCAGAATAGCCCGCGTCATGCAGTATCTCCAAACTGCTTCAGCGTAAAAAGGTTGTTACATCGCCACTTTGGCGTAAAACCTGCTTGCTTTCAATACAGCAGAAAGTTCTACGAGGATCTCTTCGTATTCCTCGAATGAACCTGTCAGATCAAGCAGTGAACCTGACTCCTGACAAAGAGTACAACACGACGACCGAGAGGTCGGCTGTTATAATAATTCTGCACAGAGCCCCAAACTGTCGTTTAGTGACACCAACCTTGATATAAGATGTCATCTACGCATCTAAGGGATACGCTGCCTATTTTACATAGACAGAAGTGAGCTTTTACGCTCAGGAAGAGACAAAACCAACCACTACGTCAAAAGCTGTTCTTCGTACAGAGTTCGAGGCACGTCTCTGCATTGAATGCGCGTGATGGGGGCAGATCTCTGCATTTAATGCACAAGATTTGGTTCTACTTTCAAAGACTGGGTGAGCTATAATTAGGGCTAAAACTTCCACATCACCATCCCCGCACATTACGCCCACCAGGCTATCTTCAGCTATAAGGAGCACTCCGTACGCTATCTTCTAGAAATACGCCGACTCGGGCTACATTTGCAAAGCATCACTCTTTATGCAGAACTTGGCTTCCATGCCAATATGACAACCACTTGGCTTCTACGCCAACCTGAGAACTATTCGGCTTCTACGCCTATTTTGGCTTCTACGCCAACATGACAGATATTTGGCTTCTATGCCAATATGACAGCTACTTGGCTTCTACGCCAACAGAACATTTATTTGGCTTTTACGCCAACGAGACCGTTATTTGGCCTTTATGCCAACCACCTCTACGCGAGGGGCAGTTATCTACGTGGCTTGCATGCCATAATCTTCGACGAGCAGTTATACGCATTATCTCATTATGAGACACACGTTACACGCCGATTCAGAAGATCATTCATACGTGGGTAGCAGTTATTGTAACCGCCGCATAAAAGGTGCAGTTCTCTTGTTCAGCTTTTACGCCGACGGTAGGTGAACTCTATAAATAGAGACCTCCGCCCACGGAGGTCAGGGGTTCAAAGGTCGAAGAGTTTTCAAGAAAAGAGAGTATATCCAGAGAGTGTTGATTGACTACTTTGGCAACGAGAGTTCAACCCCTCATGCAGTCTTTGAAGCTTCATGTTTCATCTTCTACAATACTTCTTCATCATCGTGTGGTCCAAGGAACAAAGTGATCGACCGTAGATCAGACTCCTATAGCAATATTTCTCCAGAATCAAACTTTTGTACTTAACATCCTCGTATAGGATTAATTGTACTTCTTTTTCTTGTTTGTAAACCAAAGAAAGGGTTTCGTATAAACCTAGTTTTATTTCTTTCGTTTATTATCAAACACAAGATGACAACTCTGCTGGAGACTACTTTCTCATCTGACAAGAAAGCCATTGCTCAACACGATGTTGTATTAGTAGGATCAATGAAGAAGACCTTGGTCGTCCAATTCGACCAATCAGCCTACGAAGACATGCTTTGAGCAGGGGGTAGCTCTCATTCCCTCTCTGTCCAAGACAGTAGGAAATTGCATAAATTATAGATGACCCAGACATCCTCTACCATTCCTACGGACTCTCTCACTCTGACCAACAAGGTTGTAGCATCGCAACCTCCGCGCTCTGCACGTAAAACTCTGTCTTTCGTCTGTGACATGGCAGACAAAGCTTCTGGCAATGCCTCAGTGCTAATCCAGAAGTCTATTTCGCACTCTGCATGTAAAACTCTGTCTCCCGTCTGTGACGTGGCAGACAAAGCTTCTGGTTATGTCTCAGTGCTAACCCAGAAGTCTACTCCGTACCCCGTGCATAAAATTCAGTCTCCCGTTTGTGACGTGGCAGACAAGATTTCTGATAATGCCTCAGCGCCAATTCAGAAATTCCAAACGCGCTCCGTGCGTAAAAATACATCTTCCCTCCATGGGAAAGCAGATAGTCCTTGCAATCATCGCAAGGGAAAAAAATTGGCGGATTTCCCGACCTCTCGGCCTTTACGCCATCAAGAGAAGAATCTGCCGCTCTCCAGATTATGCGAGAAGCTGATGGCCGATTGAGGACTTCCTCAGTTTTACGCCAGCCCAAGCAAAATTCCAGACTACGCCAGGTCAAGCCCCTCAGCGTAAAGAAGGCCTAGTTTACAGATAGATACACTCCTCAGGGATCATGTGCTACTCACATTGCTGAGCTGCTGTATACGTATGGCAGGGAGAGAGTTATGGTTCCCAATATCTGCATTCCAACTGATGTAGACAGGAGGAACAAGTCTTCTTCTTCTTCTTCTTCTTTTTCTGTTAATCCTCCTGACTTGCGTGAATTCTTGATCCAGAAGCGCAAAGATAGGGGATCTTCCAACATGTCTATTACACCCCCTAGGGAGCATTGTTGTAATAGTTATAAAGTTGTAGTTAATTATTGCAGTTCTAAGGCAAAACGGTCAGTTTTTGATCGGTTGAACTACTCTTCGTCTTTCCAGGAAGAAGAGCCTACATTTGCATCAGTGAACATGGCTTCACACGTTTCTAGAGGAAGGTCAAATTTAAGACGCCATCCCTCTAAAACTCCAAGCCAAAGGAGATTCGACAGACTCCTTGAAAACATTAAAGCTGGGGTGTTTCGAAACACCCGTTCGAGGTCATGACAACCGGCTTTATATTCTTCTGATTCCGACACTGGGGGTCGCCAGTTTCCCGAATCGGATGCTGAAAGTATAGATTCGATCTCTACAGAGACCTATACTAACCCTTCAATGACATCCAGAGAAATAGGAGTTTATGCCATTGGAGATGAACGCGAAGAGGCTTCCCCATCAGGAAGTACTGAGCAACGCATCGCTGTACTGGAGACATCACTGAAAGAGATGCATTCCATGATAGAAAATATGCACCAGATGATGCTGACTCAACACACAGCTGCTACAGCTCAAGCATCGGTCCCTCCGACTCAAATTCGTATGGGGGTGGACCTACCACCATCTAATGCAAGCCAGGAGCCTGCTCTAAATCAAGAGTCAGCAGCTCCTCCACTTCCTAACTTGGTGAATGTATTGCCTCCTGCTGGAGTTATAATACAACCGATCTCTCACCACTCTGCGGTCCCTTTACTAGCCGAAGATCCGATGCAGGCAGTGCGGAAATTGAAAGCCTAATTTGATGCCTTGAAGCATAAGAACCAGCTCAAGAAATTGGGAATCAACCAACCATACCCAGCTATCTGGGATGAGATCCCTTTTCCACCTAAATACAATCCACAGGATATGGTTTTGTCTGAGGGAAAGACGTCACCAAGCCAGTACATGAACTACTTCATCATGATGACAGTGTTGTTGCAAGGGAATGACGCCCTTCTCACTCGAGTGTTTAAAGGCTGTCTGTCTGGAGTGGCTTACCAGTGGTACCGTAGTCTTACGGACAACTGCATTACTTCCTTTGAAGATTTCAAGACTTTGTTCTTTGCACGATTCTATGAAGGAGGGATGGACATGTCTATGTCCTCTCTCATCGAAGTAAAGCAGAAGGAGAAAGAGAACATTCGCACTTTCATCGAACGTTTTCGGCAAGCCACTTTGCAAATGCCTTCCGGAGTTCCAGACTCGGCATTGGTGGACATTTACAGGAAGAACCTTCTTCCAGTGATCTCGGTGTTCACAGCACCATATCAGTTCCATGATTGGCCCTCATTTATCATCTCAGCGGTAGCCGCTGAAGACAATAGTCAGAAGGCGCGTGATAATGGAATCATGATCTCTACCTCTGATAGATGGAAGAGGTCATCCTCCAATAGCGACCATCCTCGTGGTTCCAAAGGAAAGGAAGCTCTGGCAATCAATACGTCCATGCAGCATACTCCCGGGACCACACAGACGAAACCGGCGACTTCCAGGCCCATTGAAGTGTATTCTTTTGACGACGACGATATTTCGAGCATATTCGATTGTCTAGTCAAAAGCGGCAAGCTTACCCTCCCCGAGGTAAAGCAACCTAATGAAGTCGGCAGTACCAATAACCCTAAGTACCGCATTTTCCATAGGTACATACTTCACCCGACAAAGGCGTGTTATATACTAAAGAGAAAAATCCAGGAGTTGATCGATGCTAAGGCCATCACTCTGCGCAATAGCAAGAAGACGGTCACTGCCAACATGATCTCTCTCCAATTCGGCAATCTGCCTCGTCAAGAAGCTTCGGATGGTGTTGTACCTATTTTTCGGACAATGATGAACATCGTTAATCTTCCTCCAGCCAGGGGTTAAAATCATGACCTGGTACCCCTAACTACCCAGCGTGGTGAGATTATGTGGGTTCATCCTGATCTAGTGTCAGATATCGAGGAAGAGACTCAGGCTGCTAAGGCTAAGTCTAAAAAGAACTTGAAGCGTAAACTATGTCATATGGTTGCGATATCCTCAATATCAGAAGAAGAGGCTTTGGCTACCCATTCAGGAAAAGCTTACCTCAAGGACTATGGAGGAAATTAGGAAGATGCATCGGCAGATACTTCAGCTGCCAAACTTCCAGAACCTGAACCTGTCATACCAGAGGCAGGTCCTTCTAGACCAACTTCGGCGGACAAGGGCAAGCAAAAAGAAGTGCGTTTTGATAAACCTTTGAAGAATATTCAAAACAAAGGTTTAGAAAAACTATATAACTTCGACATCCTGGCCTAATTGGCTAATACACCAGCCAAATTGTCCATTTTTGAACTACTCAGGCTTTCCAAAGGCACTCGTCAAGCCCTGAGTGAAGCATTAATGCAGGCGGATGCATACTTGACCCAGCTCAAGTCCCCTGATGAAGAACCTGTGACATGTCCTCAATGCCATAGTGTGATGGAGGTGGTCCCGAATATCACTTTCACTCAAGATGACATGCTGTTAAAACATAACAAGCATGACAGACCCCTCTATTACACCGGATACGTCAGTTCCATGGAGGTCGACCGGATTCACATAGATCCGGGATCATCGATCAGTATCATTCCTCATAGTCTGCTCAGACCGCTGAGGATTTCTACCAGCGAATTGGCTTACACCACCACTACAGTCGTGGGCTTCAACGCCAGAAAAAGTAAGCCGTTGGGGAAGATTCATCTGAGAATCCAGATTAGGGACCTTAGATCAGTGGCTACATGCTATATCATTGATTCAGAAGTATCCTACAATATTCTGCTGGGCAGACCATGGATCCACGATCACAATATTGTTCCTTCGACTCTACATCAATGCTTCAAATATGTAGACGCCCAAGGAACAGTACAAACGGAGTTTGCTGACCTTAACCCGTTCAAAGGAGTAGAATCCTACTACTCCGATGCCATGTTGTACACCCAAGACTATATGAAGGAGGTGTCAGGAAAGACAGAGGAGGAATCCCATAGGGAGCCAGAAGAACCCTCTATTGAGCAACCCTTGTCAATCAAGGTGAAAGGGCGGACCACTCGTCCGATAGTCATGAAACCCATGGCTATTTACTTGAACAAAACCAAATCAGGAGGAGGAAGTAATCCCCTAGTGATCACTTTAAACCAGAAACCTCCACCTTTGGTCATCAACCTCCGGCGTAACAAGCAGTCGACCGATGTAAATACAACAGGGAATGTGGTTTCTGACGATAATAAAGATTCTCCTTTCCAGTATATTGACGATCAAATTCCAAATCAGGAATCCTCTCCCCATAACGATATAGAACCTATAGCACAAAAATTCTTGGAAGCTATAGACTCCTATCATCCGTATGTGTGGAAAGTAGCGTCACCATCTAATGCCATCACGACATATGGGCCACATGAGGATTCTATCTTTACTGTCCCGCCTACTCGCAGCAATCAGCATCCAATAGTCTTCGGTCGCTTGTGCAATGAACCGACTGTACAAGAAGATTCTCGCGAGTCTGATGCTGGGAAAATGCAAATCCACAGATATAGCCCACAAGCTTTAAAGATTATACAAAAGATGGGTTATGATTTGAAGTTGAAACAAGGCCTCAACTATGGAAAAGGCAGACGAACACCGTTACATGGTAATCCTTACTGTCAACAAACTCGTTTTGAGTTGGGGTATACTGCATCTCTTGCAAACCCCGAACCTTCGGAGTTTGATCCTGTAATACCAGAGGCAGATCCTTCTAAATCAACTTCTGTGGATAAACGCCACAACATGTCTGGGGGTAGTCTACCTCGACAAAATAGGGCAGCATCCAAAGCTGAGGGTAGAATTCCCTCTGAGTCCGAAGATGATGCAACGATGACCATCTTTCCGGAAGACAGTAAAACTCAGGCATCGGGAGCCCGAAGGCTAAAAGGGACTTTCTCCTTCAATGAAGATGACATCATTGAAATCTTTATATATTAATGAAGGAACAAACTTTAGCTACCCAACATCAAATATCCTGAAAAAGTTGGCAAAGTCGATGACCCAGATTATTGTCTCTTTCATCGGTACATTCATCATCCCACGAGGGCATGCTATGTACTGAAAAGGAGAATCTAGGAGTTGATCGACGCCAAAGTCATCACTTTGCATTTATAAACGAGGGGACAATCACTGCAAATTGATTTCACTCTAACGTAACAATTTGCTCCCTCAATAAAATACCGGATGATGAGTCCCTAAAGTTTCCCCAGCGGATTCTTTAGGTCTATCCCCACTCAGGAAAAATCACTCCACAGTGAATCTTTCGGACATGAGTTCACGTCCATATTACCTCTGAACTATTGTCCAAATATTTTTTTCCCAACTGAGTTTGTCATGCCCATATTACCTCTGAACAAACCTTCCTGGTCTGGCTATCGATTATCATGTTCATATTACCTCTGATATCGATTGTCATCTCAACTTAACGCCCGTACTTAACTCTAAGTACGCCAGTGGTATTAAGTCCAAAAAAACTGCCATGTCCATATTATCTCTGAGCAGATATATACCTCCATCCCCAGTGGAGTCACAACTCAAAAGTTTGTCATATTCACATTACCTCTGAACAAACCCTCCGAGTTTTGGCTATCGATTATCATGTTCATATTACCTCTGATATCGGTTGTCATCTCAACTTAACGCCCGTACTTAACTCTAAGTACGCCAGTGGTGTTAGGTCCACAAAAACTGCCACGTCCATATTACCTCTGACAGGGCTTGTCCTAAACTTATTACTTGCACTCTCGTGCACAAGAAGTAATAGGTCCACAAAAAATTCCCCTGTGGAATGCTCGCAATGGAAACGAATTGTTCACGTCCATATTACCTCTGAACTATCGTCATTTTCCCCAGCAAGGAAAGGGTCATTCCATATTCATCCCCACAGAGTCGTATTTTATCGCGTCTATATTACCTCTGTCAGGATTTGTCTCAAATCTATTACTTGCACTAACATGCACAAAAAGTAATGGGTCCACAAAAATCCCCTAGCAGGATGTCTTTACCAGCCATAATACCTATCACGCCGCCATTACCTCTAATAGGGCTTGTTTTGAACTTATTATTTGCACTCAACGTACGCAACAAATAATAGGTCCACCAAAGATCCCCCAGTAGGATGTCCCAATAAACCAAAATTCGCGCAAACAATCATAAAGAAATGGAGGGCCCTTATATGATTGCAAATAGCACTTACAGATTAGCCAAGCCTAATAAAAATTTAGTAACGGCTACTATCAACTGCAAATTTCTGAAGAAGTACTATACTTGATCTCCTTCGTTTAGAGGAGTATGACGAAGATCTTATTCTGACGATACCATGCACAAAGGTTAGTTTGATCATATTCTATCAGATTCGTATGACCTCTTAATGGATATGCTTAACTAATTTGTAAACCTATCATGTTCATATTACCTCTGATAGTGTTTAGTATACAAATTTAGTTGGATTATATTCTATTAGGTTCATATTACCTCTGAATAGATTTACATTCAGCAAAACCTTAACGAAAGTATGTCATGTTAATGATACCTCTGATATCACTTTCATCTTAGCCTATTATATTCTAAAGTGATGTGCCCACAAAGTCAGAAAATGTGTCTTTATTATCTCCGAAAAATTATAGGAGAAACAAGAAGGTACATCATTAGGGAGGAGCAGTTAAATCCTTAATCTGTCATGCCAAAGCGGCCATCCTCTCATTCCTGGAGTTCAAGACGTTAGCTCGAGCTCGCTCTAGTCGTACCTTATCATTGCTCAAGAGGGACAGTTCGGACCGAGCCTGGATAAAATTGCCGCAGCCGACTCCTGCACGTGCCAAGTTCTGTTGAGCTGCATCCAGTCGGCCATTCACTACATCTAGAGCTTCCGATGACTGGAAAGCCCACTCCTTTGCCTGAGCGAGTTTGGCTTCCAGTTTGTGAACCCTCGCTGCATTCCCCTCATGTTCAGCCTTGTACTTTGTTTGAAGAGGAATAACCTCCTCCAAGACGACTTTTCCTTCATCCATCTCCTGCTGCTGTGTCTGGATGGATTTATTTAAATGTTCCATCTGTTTAGCAAACTGCGTAGTCAAAGATTCATATTCAGCCTGAGTCAAGTCATCGATGCTACCCCGAGATAGTTACAAATAATCGTTAATGGGTTATTCTAAACCATTAACTATTTGCTCTAGCGCATTAGCCCTTTCAACGTCACCGAAATTCCTAATCTGCGCTACAATAAGATTGGAGGACATCTTCAAGGCTTCGAAGCCTAGATTCTTCTCCAGCACCATCGATATCAGCATTTTCAAAGTGATGTAGAAAACGCTAGTAAACTGCTCAACTAGCATAGCGATATTCGAATGGACGCTGGGAGTGGCTGCAATATCTGTGAATCCCCTTCCAGGAATGACTACAGAGGGTGTCGTCACAGTCGTCGCTTCAGCAGATGGCGCGACAAAAGTAGAGGCACCAACAACGGTCGAAGTTGTTGGCATGCTCGACAAAGGAGGCACAGTCGAGACAACTGGTTCATCCTCCTCTGATATTATTTGGACTGGTACTGGCAGAACAACATCCGAGAATGTTGCGGATGATAGATCGGCAGCTTCAAAACTTGCTCCCCCAACGTCGGATGCTGCCACTTCATATGATGGGTCTGTAACAAAATCAAAGGTTGCGTCTCTTCCGCCCTCCCCGTAGATGTCTTCACCTAAAAAGAAGACAAGAGAAAGTTAAATATCAAATTGATGTTAATTTTTCTAAAAGAGGCATAAAGACAATATTTACCTATGGCCGATGGTATATATGTAGCGTCCGCAGCTAGGGCAGCTAAATCATTTCTTAATGATGCTAAGCGAGCTGTCATACCAGGGGAAGGGGGTGTACCAACTGACACGGGCAGGTATTCTTCCAAGTCTTCACCAAGATCCACTCGAGGTTCATCGGGTAGAATCTCGCTGGATATACTCACAGACTCGGCAGGGGTTACTCCCGTTACTGGTCGGGATAAAGGTATATGCAATCTTATTATGCTCGGCCTTGAAGGCGATCTTGTAGCACTACCAAAAGCAGTAGTGGCAGCGATCTCGGGCAAAAAATCTCCGACACTGCCAGCCGGGACCATGGAGGTTCCCTCTCTAATAGGCGAAGGACCTCTAATCAAAGAATCATCCCCAGCAGGGGAGACGACAGGCTCGCTCCTAGGAGCCCCCCTGGTCGAAGCTCTTTTTGGACCTCTAGCGACCTTCCTCTTGCGAGAAGAAGGCTCTTTCGGAGTGAAAGCCTTCATTTTATGGGAGATAACGAGAGGCTCTGCAGGCAGAGCTAGTACGCCTCTCGGTATTGTCGTCAAAAATTCGTCTGCCCTAGCGATGTCCTCATTCTCATCCGAGGAAACAGACGGAACTTCCTTCCTGGCAGTAGACCTATGGGAGGGCATCCTAAAACTTCTACGCATATCAAAACCACGATGGAAGGTATTGATGGACGCATAGAACTACGCGTACGAGTGAAGCATACGCAGCACCATGGAAAGAGAAGTCGCGGGCACCACAAAAGTTGCACCAGTGCAGCCTATGATGAAATACCGCCACCCTTTGGCTCCATCAATAAGTCCATCTCTGGACTTGAAGCTGGTAATGGCATTTCCCACATGCAATTGGTCATACCCAAACTGCCTGGCGAACCGACTGGGCAGATAGGGCTCCAAGAAGCAGTGGTCATCACTTCTGTATAGCAAATGGGAAGGTCTAATACAGACCAACAAATAGAAGGCTTCAGGAGAAAGAATGGTCCTCCCATGGCCCTCATCCTTAAGTTTCCTCCCCTGTTGATTGATGTGTACGGGGGGAACGATACAGAAGATCTTCCAGCTGTGGGCTACGTTTAACGCCCGCCGGCAATCTGTGACGGTCGCCACGTTCCAAGAGGAATTCTTGTAATTCAGCAAAAAATTATTTCCTGAACTACTGGCGGAACCTGGAGACATCACCTTGGCATTGTGAAGGATTAACCATCCCATTAAGTATAGGAATGGTAATTTCACCCTGGGAAAGCTTTCACGATGCGTCTCATCAACAAGCAGTCCATCAGTAAGGGCCCTCAAGCCTGCCTGTATTCTACATACCATAGCAGGAAGCAGACCGAGTCTTGCTCCGAACACCAAATGCATTACAGGCCATAAGGTGTTGCGATGGATGCGATTTGCAGACGCTATGCCGGGCACCACCCAGCGACGAAGCCAGACGGAGAGGAAGCCAGCCAATTGAGCTTCCTTCGACAGAGGCTTGCAGCAATGCCTCATATAACTAAAGGCTTTTGTACCTGCAACATAACCCTCTACCTCCTCGTCAAAAACATGATCTGAAGCCCCTGCATCTTCAATAAGGTCATCGACAGTGTTGGCATTCAGCATGGTTAGGAGGTTCAAGGGCCTATCTTGGCTATCTACCACTTTGTCTGGCTTCACATTTCTGGCCTGGTGGAAGAAAAGATAGGTGGCCCACTTGTTGATGTGAGCCAAATCAGAAGGCTCCTTATAAAAAGTGGTGCAGGCAAGATAGTGGCACATCAGCTCCTGATATACGGCTACTGTCCGAGGGTTTATATCCCTCAATTCCCGGTTTGTAGGGACGTACTCCTCATAAGGAGTGTCCCCCATTGGCAGCTTTGAAATTTCTGTCATCTCATGAAGGGCCAGGCCCAACTCCCCTAGCTGAGTGGCAAAAGTCCCGGTGAGCGAGTTGTATCGCTCCATCAAGGCTAGAAACATGTTGGGATTGACAGGCAGCCCAACACTTGTAGCGCTCACAGCCACGAACAAGCCTATACTCTCCAGCTCCGTTTGGAAGTGCTTTAGGGCCCAGGCAGTTAAACTGGCCCATCGAAGATTTCCTGGGCTAAGCCATCCGCTGGTCCGAGGGTTGACCCTGGGGTACATTCCTCCCTGCCCCATAAAGTCGTTGCAGAAGGTCGATATCTGAACTGGCTGGATCAACGACGTATCCTCGCTCGGGACACTACCCGGCAATAATCCCCTGAAGGGCATAACTAGACCGGAAGGTCTGCTCATAAAGGATCCTTTGTTCAATCCTTTGTTATATGAGATCTTCCCCGGACGGCCGTGAAGATCGGGAGTCAGTACCCACACCATCTTCCGAGGATGAGTGGCATGAAAGAACGCAGAGATGGGGTAATCCCTAGGCATACTGGGCAGATACATCACCGTGCCCTCAGCAGTAAACACCCAATCCTCCTTCTTGGGCTTGGTCTGGGATTGCTTGTCAATAACATCCCCAAATAAGAAACCAGGTTTCTTATAGTCTGTCCCGTCTATGTATGTCAGGGGTTCCCCACTGATCATACTCAGCAGCATGCGCTCTCCTTGGGACGATATCAGAATTCCCCTCTCTTCAGGGTAGTTGGCTCCAGAAATGGGGAATGTCACATGCGACAAATCCTCCAGATAATTTGAGCTCAACATCCCGACAGCAGAGCCCATCACTTCGGCCAATGGAGAGATCTGTAAGGCCAAAATACAAGAGAACAAGTCAGTTTCTACACTAGACATTACACTCTTGCAGTTTGCTCCAAAGATTATCAGTCTGTGCTTTTACGCCAAGACTATAAAAAAAAAAAACTTAAGCTTTTACGCCAGGAATCTATTTTTCCATCGCATAAAATTCAAGGTTGGCAACAGTTAACAATCTGAGCTTTTACGCTGGATTGACAAAATTTGAATTTTTACGCCGGTATTTCATATCCAGCACGTAAAAATTCAAAGTTTGCAGTAAAACACCAAATTTTGACAGTCGGAGTTTTTTTATGCCAGACTAAAAAAATTTGGAGTTCTTACGCCGACACGTTAGGAATGTGCGCGTAATGATAAAACCTCTTCGTACATCATCTTCCTCAAAGAGGCTCTTAGTACGAAAGAGGACCTTGCGCGTGCACGTACAACGTGTGCGAAGGATTTTTGTTCTCTTCCGAAGTCTCTACCTGTAATATCCGGAGCACAGCTTGACGACGGAGCGCTGCGTTCCGACCGAGGCTCGTTCAGCCTAATGGGAGTTGCTCGCTCTTGAGAAGCGGAGCAGGAAGAGGAAACGACCTTCTTTCCCTTAGCAGTAGAAGACTGTTTTGGGGCCATGGCGATTCTAAGTTTTCAAGAAGAAGACGAAGAAGAAGAAGGGTTCTTGGAAAGCAAGGGTTTTGGGAAGGTAGATAAAAGTTTTCTCTCTCCAGCCCTTGGACTATTTATAGAGTTTGGATAACTCTTCGAATCCCTAACCAAATCTGATATTTAATATTCTGTTATGATTTGGGACCACGTCAGCCTATCATTCAGGGAAGACGGACAGTCAGCGGATTCAAAAAATTTCGCGCAGAGCTGATCTATGATTTTACGCTCAGGAGCTTTTACGCTCGAGAGGCTACAAATCTACGGTTGGAAATTCATCCAAGTACCCAAAACATACAGAGTTCAGCATTGAAGATGACTCTTCTTCTTGGGTCGGTTGGAAATTCATCCAAAGTCCAGTCAGAATCCTTTCTCAAAAGTTCAAGCATGACCAGTTTTGACAACCGTTTCTCGCCCTATTTCAAGGGATTTTTGGGAAATCATTCTTAAAGATGATGGTCTGAACAGAATTCTTCTTATCAGGGAAGTGGCAGTTCAGAATTCTGCGCGACTCCTCGTCCAAAATAGTATAACAGTTTGGATCTTCAACTTAAAGGCTAAACAGTTTTTTTTATACGGCCTCTACTACGCATGAAAGATGGGACGAGTTCAGATATTTTTTATCAGAGTCGGCATGAAAATATTCAAACGTGTCGAAGCTTCACACTATTCAGACTTCATCACAGCAAATATGGCAAATCATCAGATGCGTAAAAAAAGATAATTTTATTAATCATGATTACATATGATAGAAATCCAGTCTACAAAGGGTTTTTCATCTTCATGATTACATATGATGGAAATCCTTTTTCTATAAAGGGTTTCTCATTTTAAGATCACGCCATGAATCTGTTCTGTCAGGTTCTCGTATTGGTAGAGATATTTTTTGTCTTCTACAACAGTTCATTGACTTCCACAGTCGATGAACAAGAAAATGATCAATGGCGGAAGGATACAGAACTGGGCCTGTATAAATTATTCAAGCCCATCCTCCAAACGCCATAGAAGGCATGCCCTAGAAATTGTGTTGGGTGTTCAGAACCCAACTCAATACTGGAAGACAGGGCCAAACTGCCTATCCTAGGCCAGCGCCGTAACGGGAGAAAATACAGCTTGCAAGCTGTGTGGTCGAATGCGACCCTTCCTCTCTCCTGGACGAATCGTCATATAAAATTGCTGATCATCCCGAGCAAAGAAAGCTATGATATCCTTCCATGATCCATCGTTGCGAAGGATATTTGCTCGAAGATGCCTCTTTCTACGGCTCCTTACATACTGGAAGAACATGATCTTCTTCTTCCTCAAATCAACCCGACGAAGCTCAGCAATCATCTCTCTTTGAGGTGAAGGAAGTGTGGGAAAAAATAGGTTAACCCATTCGCCTTTTTATAGGCAGAGGAGAACACACCGAATCCCAACAAAACTCTTAAAAATTTGCTGAGAAATCAGCCTCGTGGAACGAGTCAAACTTGACTGTTTCATGCTTCATTCAAAGTATTTCAAATTACGAGAAATTTAAAAACTTTGAAGGGGGTCTTGTAGAAGCATGAAAAATATGCTGGGGAATCATATGCGTAAAACCCTCAATATACAGGAAGCCCGCGTAAAATAGAGCTCTAGCATTAGGTATCGTGAAACATGACTCCAGAGCAATCGGCGTACAGCAGAGCTTTAACGCTATTCAGCGTAAAGCATAGCTCCAGAACAGCCCGCGTCATGCAGTATCTCCAAACTGCTTCGGCGTAAAAAGGTTGTTACATCGCTACTTTGGCGTAAAACCTGCTTGCTTTTAATACAGCGGGAAGTTGTACGAGGATCTCTTCGTATTCCTCGAGTGAACCTGTCAGATCAAGCAGTGAACCTGACTCCTAACAAAGAGTACAGCACGACGACCGAGAGGACGGCTATTATGATGATTCTGCACAGAGCCCCAAACTGTCGTTTAGTGACACCAACCGCCAAGTCAAAGGCTAGAGCTTTTACGCTGCCTGTTTAGTGATATAAGATGTCATCTACGCATCCAAGGGATATGCTGCCTGTTTTACATAGACAGAAGTGAGCTTTTACGCTCAGGAAGAGACGAAACCAACCGTCATGTCAAAAGTTGTTCTTCGTACAGAGCTCGAGGCACGTCTCTGCATTGAATGCGCGTGATGGGGGCAGACCTTTGCATTTAATGCATGAGATTTGGTTCTACTTTCAAAGACTAGGTGAGCTATAATTAGGGCTAAAATGCCCACATCACCATTCCCGCACATTACGCCAACCAGGCTATCTTCAGCCATAAGGAGCACTCCGTATGCTATCTCCTTGAAATACGCCGACTCGGGCTACATTTGCAAAGCATCACTCTTTATGCAGAACTTGGTTTCCATGCCAATATGACAACCACTTGGCTTCTACGCCAACCTGACAACTATTCGGCTTCTACGCCTATTTTGGCTTCTACGCCAACATGACAGATATTTG